>MU184931.1:127965-147015 GCA_016904865.1 Pissodes strobi
GTTAAGTCGATAACCATCGAATTATTTATAGAAATAAAATTATGAAATGAAAAACAGTTTGTTATGAATGGAGAGAATAATGCGTAGTACAAACAGGTACCAAATAACTATTTTGCATACAAGTTGCGACATAAACTGCGCTGGGCAGACGAAACGGATAGGTACTAGGTAAACATTTTTAGATACATTTCGAAGTGAAATATTTTTATATTAATAGATAGACACATGCAGTTTTTAAGAGGTTTTTCCAAATATCATAGGCAAAAGTTTGTTTTGATTGCGAGATCTAAATGAAATAGGAAGTGTTGCATACAGGGTGTTTATTAAACTCTTGGAAAACATTGCTTCCGAAAACGTGCAAACATTTTTTTAAGTATTGGTTGACCTCACAACAATGAACACTATATTCGACGTGCCGGACAGATTCACCAAACACGGAAAACACGGATACAATAATTCTTCTTATTTTATGATTCCAAATGTAGGAACTTTGATTAACACACTCTATTTTTATTTTTTGTATTATGGATAAGAAAAATCGAAATGAAAAACAAAACATTGGGTCGATTCAATCATAAAATAAGACGAATTGTTTCCGCGATTGGTGAATCTGTTCGGCACGTCGAGTATAGATAAATTGCAAAAACGAATTTTGGTTGTTGGCATGTATTATCTTGACAAATAAACTATATAAAAATGTTCATGCTCAGAATTGGTTTACCAGATACATTTCTAACTTCTGAGATACCTGCAGTGTGGATGCATTATACAGAGTGCGCAGCAAATTAGCCAGAATTGGTTAATTAATATTCAAGTATTCTTGTTCGGTATCTTCTATCGTTAAAATGACACCACATTGCCTTTGACTAACAATTTTAATATTAAATTAAAATACAATAAGACTATTTTAAGACGAAAGGAGTACATTTACTCCTAACAACATTAGTTGAGCCAAAGCTGCTTCTGATAACTAGTGTTAGGCATGGGTCATTGGAACTAAACAAAACTAACTCAAGGCATACTCAAAATCAGGAAAAAAAATCAAAATGCTGTACGACAACCCAATATTACATCTTTTCCAACAACTATTCACACAAACAATTTATATTACAGTCGCACTTTGGCGAGGTCCTGTCGCGTTTGCAGTTTACGTATAAGCAACCGGAGCCCAACTGTCCCAGGGCCGGATTAAGGGTTCAAGGGTTAGTAGGCTCTCTGCGACAATACTATGGAAACGAATTTCTAGTTTTTACTCTAATCTGATTATTCAAATTACAGATTTGTCAAAAACAACTAATTATAATGAACTCTCGCACCAAATTTCATTATTTTCTAATAAGCCAATTTAAAGTTATTTATATTTAGAAAAATATTCGTAAAATCGTAAAAACACTGTTTTCTTTTGTTGGTGGTTAAAAAAAAATCTAAATACTATTGAGTGTGAGATACAGTGTGTGCGTGGATTTGCTTGCGAAATGGGAAACTTTTATTTTTCATTGAGATTCACGTATAGACATATCCAATTTTTTATATTGGGCGCTCAAAAACTTCAAAAACATGAATTTTGATTAAGAGTAATCTACCTTTTTTTTACTTTTGAGTAAAATGCTTTCTTAAAAACTTGTCTAGATTCAACTTGGCAGTCAATATCCCAAATATCAATTACATATTTTCATTTTTGAAAAATGCGAATTATGACGCATATATTTTTGATGAAAACTCTTATTCCATCACATTTTGAGCGCCTCGTACAAAAAATTTAATATGTCTACACGTGAATATATTTTTTTTTCGCAAGCAAAACTGTTTATAAAGAATAAATTTTTTTGCTAAAATGAGAAATAAAAGTTTCCCATTTGGCAAGCAAATCCACGCACACACTGTACGTTGATGATGGTGGTCCAAGAACGAAAAAGCCAAATCTGATTAATAATGGCAGGAAAAAATAAAGAAGTCTTGGTAATATTTGGTCTTCTAATATCTTCGAAAGTAGTCGGAATGTTTTCAATTTTTAAAGGGCATTTGATTGAGCTTCAAATTATTTGTACAAGACCAGGTTTATAAACTGTGTTTACAGTCACTATAGTCAGATTGTTACGAGTTAGAAAGTTAAATTAGCTGCCTTTATATATTATTTTATCTCTTAACTTTACGAACACTTCTCAATACTTTTGACAAGTGGCAACTCATGACTTTTAGGCAAGTTGGTGCCAAAATATAATTCTGTTTCTTATAACGCAGGCGCAGCCGGAGACTAACCCGCAAAATGTTGGGGGCGTCACGCCTAATTTGTACTCAAAAATCGTTAAAAAACATGCTTTCCACGAACGAACGATGCGGATTTTACCAAGAATTATTGAAAACATTTTGGGGTGACACGCCCAAAGTTTTGCTTAAAAGGCGTTAAAAAACGCACCTCGGGCAACCATTTTTTGATGGCTCATTCTAATTGTAATTAAAAAAAAAATGCAAGGCGTATACTTTTCTATTATATATCTACTATTTTTTGGGTTTCTAACCCAAGTTTTGCCACAAAACTAACACTAACCCAGGCTATCCCAAATTTTGCCAAGAAAGTATTCAAAACTTATCAAAAGGTTTTGTTAAAAAAAAAACATCTAACATACCCCCAGAAATTAATGCTGAAAGTACTTGCAGTTTCCATAAAAAATCCTACCATAGATTAATTTACAAAAATATTACAAAAAGTACTATTGACAGCATTTACACACGCGCACAAAATTGGTTTATTTTTAATACTAATAATTTTAGTTATACAGTTTCCGATATATTTTTTTTTTGGTTGCAAATTATTCAATTACTTTTTTAATAAAATTTTCAAAGGCATTTACAAAATGATTTTTTTCTGCTGATATCATACCTACCTAAAGCATGAAGATGTTAAAAAGGTGTCACTAAAAGATTGCTTATTTGATTCATTTTAAACGTTAAAGAGTCAGACCGACCTTTTTTACTTATCGAAACGCGGCCGGAGCCATTGAATCAGGTGGCCCCGATTTACCAGAAAGAAAGGGGAATTCTTTATGCCGATTTACGGCTAAAGTCCCCTAAAGTCGCCTTCTCAGCATGCATCGTCGTGACCTCATTTGACCTTTCCATGGCAATTTGCTGTCGAAGACGAGGCCGCTGCACGTTTGGCTCGAATCGCCCAATTATCGGGGAATCATTACATTTTTCGATGACTAATATTATCAGAGTCTATAGATTATTATTGTCCATTGTAGATACGATGAATATTATTTATTTATTAGATAAATTTTAAATATAAAAAAAAAGAAAAAAATATCTTTGGCAGTTAAACTCGAAATATTAAGAGTCGCAAGGTAGTGCCATGGCCCCTTGGCCCCTTATGACGAGCCGTCACTGTTTGACATACAATGGATACATGTTTAAAATATTTAATATTTTAAATTGACAATTTTCACGTTTCTGAATAACTAGAATCTAAACTATTCAACCTAGGGTAATTCTTGATAAAAAAAAATAAAACTCGATGTCAACTTCCTGATTGACAGCAATATATAAATCCAAAAATGTATTATTTATACATCGATTTCATGTTGTTAGTTATTTAAGTTATTTAGTTATTGATATAAGGCACCGTATAAACATCCTAAAATAGGAAGAGTAAAGGTATAGGTATAGGGCCGAAATATTCAGGGGATATAGCCAGGGTAAAAAGAAGATCCTGGACGAAAACGAAACCCCTTCCACCGCCTTTGGCCAGGAGAGGGGCGAGAAGGAAAAATAAACAATTAATTTCGGGGGAACGGGAAGAGGTACGGGGTCGAATGGGGCCACCCTAGACCAATTAATTATATATATTGATTTTGAAAATTGGTAATATCTATCATACAGTGTGGGCTCAGATTAGGGTTCGCAGTAGCAGCTAAAATATTAGAAAATTTTTACTTCCTGTGAAACCGAGAGTTACCCTCAGCAGATTGGATGATCACATTAAGTTAATTATTTTCATGGATTGTTATTATAAGTGTGAATTAATTAAGAGTGTAATTATTACGTTTTAAAATTGTCAATTTGGTGGCTGTCTTTGAAGTTTTGGCTTTTTCATCCCTTTTAATTTTTGATGAAAAATATTTGCATTCTCTAAAATATAAGGTTCTGATTAGTAATTTTAAAATAAACTCTCTGTGATCTACACATTCATCTTGCACAAACCAATCCGGTAAACTGAATAGCATTTTTTTTAAATTATATGTTCTATATTTTTTTCCAAAACCCCTTTTTTCCAACAGTTTTTAAGTACTTGGAAAAACATTGCATACTAATCCCTGTGAACGTTTTTAATATGGTTGATGGTACCTTCAGACGACTAAACGAGGATTTCTCAATATTATAATTTTTAAAGAATATTAGACTCTTATTTTCATCTAAATCAACATTAAGATCACCTTGCAAAAATTCTTTACATAAATCACATTTGTATTTGTAAATATCCTCCAAAGCAGACTATTGAACTCTTTTCTAAACTGGAATCTTTGTTGTCACCAATTACGAGCTCAGTCGAGGACATTGAGGAAGAAAATGATGAAGCTGAAGATTCTTCGGTATTTTCATCAGTGCCTTGATATTCTAAAATGTTATCCTCGTCTTCTTCGCAGTTTGAATGAGGAGTTTTTTTAGCTGGATCGTAACACTTATTTTAAAAGCTGCTTTAAAGGTTCTTGCTGTTGGGTTTCTGTTGTAGCCACCACTTTGACGGTACAATGAAAACTGATTTTCTAAGGGATCTTGATTCAGCCTTCTTGTAAGCACAAATTTGTAACCGTCTGTTAAACTGTCCCTAAACATGGAATTAACGGCATTGATGGTCTGCAACATTCCACTAAAACAAGGGGGACTACTTAACCTACTGGATTTTTGGTCCTGCTTCACAAGCACGGTGAAAAGTTTAAATCCTTGTTGGATGGCATTTTGTGCGTAGGTGTTTGCAATGCTGATTGCTGAATTACAGGCCTTTGGAGCATAAAGCTTTTGTCTGTTTAGGGAATCAAAAAGCCTATCAACCTATTCGATAAATTCAGCAGTTTCTAAAGCTGCAGGATGTAATTCTTTACTTCGAACCGCCGCGCCGTTCTTAAACCTGCAGCAACACTGTGGCTAAGAATTTGTACGGCTAATCTCACATTCATCTTCTGGAAAGTGTTTGGTCGCAAGTGTTCGTCAGAAATGTTTGGCAGAGCCTTTCCAGTACTACTCTGCCTGTCTATTCGACAAGGTTTTTAACGGCTTCCAATGATACCGTTTTATTGTCCTACATGAAAAATATCCATTTAATAAATTGTTTCTTACAGATTTCATAAGGTGTGGTACATCAAACAAAGCTGTACTGATACATAAATTAGTATTATACCTAACTCATATTAAATAAAGACGTATCTAAAGTGGTACGAGTTTTGATTTCAGTTTTTAAACAGCTTATTTCTTATCTCCCCTCTTTTGCAAAAATAATGAAATTTAATAAAATAAAAATAGTTAATTTTTGTATTAATCTCCAAATAACGGGACTTTTTAATCAATAATTTGATATATACATGTTCCTGGT
The DNA here is from genome assembly GCA_016904865.1 of Pissodes strobi. NCBI lineage: Eukaryota > Metazoa > Arthropoda > Insecta > Coleoptera > Curculionidae > Pissodes > Pissodes strobi. The sequence continues at coordinate 133,553 of MU184931.1, forward strand.
GCATTAAAGCATAAAATTGCAGAAAATGTTTAATTTTCTTCTTTCTATAAAAAGAAAAAATACATAAAATAACTATACCTACCTACTTATTGGAACTAAACTAAATTTTTATCTTTATTTCTCTATAAACATTGTAAGTTTAAAAATTGTAATACGGTACTTTTTGACTAATAGGAAGCGAATAATCAATTTTTACAAATATAATTTTTTTTATAGTTTAATAATATGTTTTTAATGTTCCTAATTTTGAATGCATTAAAAATATCCAGTTTATATTGTAAAATTTTACTTATATCAATTCAAAACGTTTTACATTTAGCAAATAGGATTTTATTATTGTTTATTATATTCCCATTTTTTACTGACATAGGTATGCAAATCTATTTTCTTCTATTACTGCATTAATTCAATTGTATGAATAATAGAAACTAGTAAAGAAATTGATCACAAGAATCAATGTGTAATAACTGCTAAACACCATTTTACCAAACAATAAAATAAATTCAATTGAAAAGTCAAGATTGGGGAAGCACGCATTGGAAATTTCATTCTATATAAGAATTAAACTGATAAAACCGGTTCTTGTCACTTAGCCTTGGCTGAAGTTCATTTCTTGGAAATCGACGGCTCCGGGAATGTAATTTTGTATTCTCCTTTCTACCCCTTCCTTTTCGTATTTAGGGTAAACATTGCATGTGTTTTCATTCATTAATACTGTTTTTGGTGCCATCCACTGGGGGCAGCACATCTCCACAGGCCCCGTTGGACGACTATTTCTTATAAAGACAATGATTTAACTTAGCACGTGACAGTGAAAAATGACCTGTAAATCTGGCAACGAAGTGGGGTTTCTACCGTTTATTATAATTGTTTATGGATATTTGGTTTCTAATCTATGATGGGATGGATATACAGACATACTTGCGCTCCCACCTACAGGGGTTAATATAAGTAATGGAACAAAAAAATTTTAATACAAAAATTACATATTTTCCCGTAGGTATTACCATTTAAACTTGGATGGAACACCCTATATATTTCCTGCCAGGACGAAAGATATTTTTCCCCTGATTTCAAAAATCTATAACATACCTATTAACATTTTAAAATATTTGAGTTTAACATTTTCATAAATTGAATTAATAATAATCGAGTTGTCAGATTGAAGTATGCGCCAATTCGATTATAATCATTTCAGTTTAGGTATTAAAATATTAAACTCCAATATAAAAAACGGCTGAATTAAATTTTGACATATTATATATCTTTGAAATCAGGAGGATATTTTTATACCTAATACATTTCCTATACAATATCTACAGCCATACAATAAAAGTGTTTCAATAATGCCACTAAATAAACAGAAGTATAAATATTTGTTGAAATAATGCTTCATGCGATTTGTTGGTGACGCCAGACGTCACAAATCTTTTTAATGTGAAGCTATGGCAAGTGGTATTTTATATCATTAGAAACGGCATTCTAAGGGCGCAGCTTTCCATCTGGTTTATGAATTTCTTCAAAGTTATATAACGAGAAAAAATGTTACCTACTCGAAAAGCATCTTTCATTATACATTTTATTATTACCAGTAAAAAAACATTATTTAACGTTATTTAACAACGAGGTATATAACAGTTGCTCGAAAGCTGTACCCTAAAGGTCATGGCCATATATTTAATACTTCTAAATATATGGTCCTGGCAACAATGGCAACACCCTAACCTAAAATAAAAAATAAAGTTGTTCTAGCAACTATTACATTAAATGTGATGTTGTTTTTATTGTATATATTAAAATAAAGACGTTTCCTGAATTAGATTTCTCGTTAATTTCGAACATCTTACGATCAAAAAAACATATCGGGTACGTCACCGTCAGAAAGTCAGAAGTAACGTGAAACATTTACCACTATGGCAACAAACGGGCTGAAAATAGTCGCCACTATCAAAAACGATTGACGTGTTTCGCTATTTCATTGAATAAATTGAATTTCTTCCATTTTGCTGATTTTTACTTATAAAATTATTGTCATATCCCATGTACTTTTTTTAGAAATATATTCCTAACAATGCAATAATACATGCCTGTATAACGTACTTTCCGATTTGCTATTGCTATAATATATGTATGTTTTGATATGATAATAGAAGCTTAATATTTCTAAATAAATATACCTAGTTTACTGAACTGTATTCGATAATTGCCCATCTCTATATAATTGCAAAAAGTATATCATACCGTCGCGACATCTGTTCGCAGTAGATGCCAAATATACCGGCGATTCAGTTAAATGAAATGTAAAGTAAACTGTGTCTTGGAAAGGCTACACGTGTTGCTCGCGGGGAGGAGTTTATCTTTACGACCAATGAACTGCTTGTGGTCCAACGTGCTCTGAAGCCCTCTATCGGTTTGGTCCAAAACTAACAAAAAGTGTTAAGGTTTTTAGTCCATAAGGTTGACTAACTATCTTCTTTATTCAAACAACGGTTATGGCATCCATAAGATTTTCATATATTAATGAATAGCTGAGCCAATTTAAAAGAAAGCATAAAATTAAAAACTAGAGATCTGTTCAAAAACCTTTTGGACATATTTGCAGATATGTATATCGTCACTGTGTTATAACCAATATATGGCAATCATATAGCCACTAAATTCTCGCACTGACTCAGTGCATTTAATTTGGAACCAGAATGGCTTCGTCGAATCCATACAACGTATAACACCACCTGGTTTTTAAATGCTTAATCTGCAAGCCGTCCGCGTGACATTCAAATGCTTTGACCACTATAAATACCACTACTTCTGTCTTAAATTTTTTTTCCCTAAAATTCTTTTAAGTTCTGAAGTTCTAAAACCTCAGAAAAACTCGATAAATTCGGTAGAAGGCTGATTCGGTACCAGTTGAGAGTGCTGGTCCTACAATGCGTTTTATTTCACTTCGGGGCTCGTTTGGCTCGTCCGTAAGCTTCGTAGAGTCCTTCCTTTCTTCGAAATTATCGAAAATTCGGCTAAGTCCTGAGATTCCAAAATCTCAGAAAAATTCAATATATTCGGTACCAGTTGAGAGTGCTGGTCCTACAATGCCTTTTCCTTCGTTTCGGAGCTTCTTTCGCTCGTCTGTAAGCCTCTCAGAGCCAGATTGTCGAAAATTTGGCCTAAGTCCACAGTGGACAAAAATCTCGCAAAATCTCATAAATTCCTTACAGATGTGGGGCTAGGGGTTAAATGTATGTGTTGGCAGTCCCGCTAAGATTCCCGAAGAGCAACGATGGCGTTTCTCGGCTTGCTCAACGTGATTTCTTGCTTTGCGTTTCCGGAAGCTGAACTGCTACTAATTTTAATTTTCTACGGGACAATAATTGAAAATTTATTACTGATAAAACTATTCAGTGCCCGTCACTGATAACTAAGTTAGCGAGTTTGTTTTTAAGACAAGAACTTCTATCATCTGATGCTATTTAAGATATTTATTTTGTCTTGCTTATTTATTTAATAAACAAGTAATAAAACAAAACATATCAAAACAGATGTTCGATCTGCTAGTCTCAAAGTAAATAATTAATATTTTAAATAATAACGGATATATAGCGGATTTATAGAAGCAGTGTTTGTTTTCAATTTATTTTACATTTATTTTGATTCGGCTCTTATTTATATAATTCGTCATTGGACGGCATTAATATATATGTTTGTTGGAAACGCATATATTAATCATAAAGCTTCCTCGAAAACTTAAACTGCAAAATATTTGTGATACCTACATCGGAATAGAATTGGATATTCGAGTAGACTAAAGTTTATTGATGAATAATATAGTTTCTAAAATAGGTAGGTACGTCAAAATAAAATACTCGTTTAAAATCTAGTAAATATTTAAAAAATAAATTATATATAAAAATATAGGATTAATAAATATTTGCAGAAAATTAAGAGAAGTTAGTTTTAGCTACAGTACAACTTAAAAATGCCTAGACACCAAAAAAAAAAACATCGACTCAACAAAAACTTTTAACTGCACCTTCGAGTTACTTAAGAGCGGTTCTTCACACTAAGTGGCAGTTTATTGAAAAAGGTTTCCATGTCGCAGATTTTTTACACAGAGACCTGTTCGATTCCTAGTATCATATGCATGCACCCGTTTTGCTGCTTTATATCTTTAGGAGTTCTGATGGATTTTAATTTTTTTAAAGCGCTGCCCTTCATCATTTTATTATTCGATTCCACCCAGGACACCGACTGCCTTAGGGCTGAAGTGCAAACACAACCCATACTCACTCAAATTGAGTGTACCAAGGCACCATAACCAAGAAGAACAAAACCAAAGTCTTTTAGACAAATTTCTGAGCACGAAAATACCAGACAAAATTTTTGACATCCAGAGTGAGACCCAAGAAATTTACCTTTACTGATTTTTTATATTATCATCCCTCCTCAGTAAAAAAATAAAAATTTTGGTTTTGGTTAAGTTTATGTTAAGCCATCAGTCGTCCGCATACTCAGCACAGTCACTTATCTGGTAATGAGATGAACGCTTACGCCTCCCACCTTTCGGTATTGTCAACAATTTCCACCCACCATCCAAAGAAACCACTCTCAAGGAAACGCCCTACCAACTCCGCTTCGCCCAGAGCCCGCACCTGTCCTGCGATCCGAAGACCATAGGGCAGGTACGGACGCCGATAGCAGGGAAGAAGACCTTCTTTTATTTTATCCCATCATTTATTACCCAATAATAAACCTTAATTCTAATACATTGCCTTCCTATCCTAGCTTGTATACTACCCACCAACACAAATCCAGTTTTATCACATATAGTACTTAACCTAGCTTAATTTTACCCACCACCTCACAACCCCACAGTTTCATTGCAAATAGTACATAACCTAGCTTAATTCTACCCACCACCTCACATCCCCACAGATCACTTATATTTCTATCTAATTTCTACTGTACACATATCCAGAGTGCACGGGTCACATCTCTGTGTCTTTGATTAGTGCTGAACCCCATCGATTGACCACCGCAACATCGTCCCTTGAAACTTTCCCTCCCCTCCTTAAGCTGATATTTCCTCAAATTTTCCCCTCTCCATTCAATCTGTCCCTTTCATCCACCCTTTCTCTCAACATACACCTCTCTCTCACATGCACCCTATCCTCTCTCTCTATACCACATTCACACATCCCATTCGTGTCCCGTAACTTAATGCGCCAGATGTACTCCCCCATGTTGCCATGGCCCGTCACCGGCTGGCTTGTTTTGAAAGTCACATCTATCCTTTCACATCCAACCTCCTTACATACCTCATACAACCCTCTCCCTTTCACACTCACATCCCACCTTTTCTGCCATCTATTCATTACTACCTCTCTCATCGCCCTCTTAATGGTCTTAAGGCCTAACAAGTTCTTCCCTTCAGCGTCCCCAATCTCCCTTCCCTGCGTCCTGCTTCTACCAGCCTCCCTATCCATCCATCCACATTCACTCTGAACCCATTCATCACCAATTCTCTCATTCTGCCTTGCACCTCTTTTACCCACTTATGCCGGGTCTTATAGTTATAAAGCATTCTCACCACCATCTCAGAGTCCGTATAAATTCTGAAGTTCCCTAACTCATCTTCCCTTCCTATCTTGTCGAGCATATGTTCGACCCCCAAAAGCTCTCCCTTATCTGGTCAGTCAAAACTTTTAAAGTAGCTGATATCATTTACGTATCGGGATAACCTGACACTCTGATGATGAAGAAGTTATAGATAGCAAATCAGGAACAACAAATAACCCAATATGGAGTCCTGAACAATGCCCTGCCTCATGGTTCTCTAATTAGGGAAATGTTCCCTGTGGCACTTAAGCTATCTTCTGATTGTAAGGTGGCTTTTAACTAAGTCTCTATCGCCCTCCAAGCGATAGAGCCTACCAATGCTTTTTTACAACACTTTTGACTCAATACAGGTCGATCACCCTAACTCAGAAATAATCGTTCTGGGAGATTTCGATGCCCACAACACCAACTGGCTCAAACATCACAACAGAGAAGCTGACAGTATTTGACATCAGCTGCGGGCTTACTCAAATTGTAGAGAAACCAACACGAATCTCAGAAAGGGACGAATTCGCCGCCCTCCTGGATCTTCTTCTAACCACCAATCATGACCAGTACACAATTACAGTTGGGCCGCCATTAGGTACTTCCGACCACAAACTTATTACAACAATTTGTGAATTTCCACTTCTACAGAAGGATCTACCATTGCCTGGCATTACAATTCTGCAAACTGGGACTATCTAAGGGAGGTCTACCTAGATTTGCCTTGGCTCTATGTCTGCTTTGGCACTGACAACCCGTCAGTCTGCTGCGAAGAGATTACGCAAGTATTCTCCTCAAGAATGGAAGCATACATCCCAAATTCCATCAAATTACCATAAAAAAAAGCCCTGGTTCGACAGATGATGCGAAAGAGCTGTAGGTAGGAAACAGCAATCCTGCAAGTACTGGCAGCAATATCAGACGAAGCGAGAAACGAATGCAAACGTGTGATCGATGAAATTGAGGATAAACACAATCAAAGGATCAGGAATAAACTTTTGCAATGCACCAGTGGCTGCAGGAATTTCTGGTCGGTAGCAAAGGCAGTAAGTAATAACTTCACAAAAACGGCTCTCCCACCTTTGACAGACGAACGTGGCATCACGGCGACTACGGCCAAGGAAAATGCAAACATGCTCGCCTCTACCTTAGACGTCCCCAAGGCAAGGCTCTCTCCACCATATCGAACATCAACACTACCATGGCAGAAGTCAAGTTTCATTACCGTGATATTCGTAAAATCCTTAAAGAACTAGATACGCAAAAGGCATCAGGACTAACACCTATTTTTTCCAGACTTTTTTCACTGTCTCACCGAAAAGGGATATACCCGTCTTCTTGGAAAGTCGCTCGAGTGAAATCTGTTCCAAAAAAGACAAGAAAACCACGCTTTCAAACTATCGCCCAATTGCCGTGCTTCCCATAATCTCCAAAGTCATGGAACGTGTAGTCAATCAGCAACTTGAATACCTCCAGAAAAACAGAATAATCAATACGGCTTTCTCAAAGAGAGACCGACAGGAGATATATTGATCTATGTCACTCATGTATGGAGTAGGATAATTGAGAACTACGGAGAGTTTCGAGAGATTGCGTTTGATATTTCGAAGGCATTCGACAGAGTTTGGCATGACGGATTGCTCAACAAACTGCCGTCCTTCGGACTGCCAGCCTCTCTCTGCATCTGGCTTGCCAGTTTCCTTAAGAACCGACCCCTGTACGTTGCAGTTGATGGACACACCTCAGTCACATTCACCATTAACGCGGGCGTGCCTCAGGACGCAATACTTTCACCAACCTCATCTATATTAATGACCTGCTGACTGAAACGAATAATCCAGTTTACAGGTTTGCAGATGACAGTACCCTTGTCTCCCAATTTAGATCAGAAAAACCTCTACCAGCGACTGAGACCGATCACCGCAGACCTGGAGAAAGTTCAAACTTGGGGCGACAGAAATTTGGTTCAGTTCAATGCAGCAAAGACCCAAGCAGCCACGTTTACTAAGAGTGGTGGGCTCTGACATCATTATGGCAGGATCGATCATTCCCTCATCCTCATCAATCGGGCTGCAGGGTGTCTCGGTCAACAACAATATGTTCTGGCATGACCACGATGCTAACATCGTAAAATTAGCCTCCCAGAAGCTTGGTGCGCTATTTCGCAACAAAAAACTGTATACACCGCAGCAGTTGCTCTTGCTCTACAAAGCGCAAATAAGACCGAGCTTAGAATATTGCTCACACATTTGCGGTGCTGCACCAAAGCACACTTAAAGCTGCTGGATTCCATTCAGAAGAGAGCTGTGCGTCTCATCGGCGACCCATAGTTGACTCGGAATCTGGATAGTTTGGAACACCGCAGACATGTGGCCGAGATGTACCTGTTTTACAGATTCTTTCACGGCGGATTTGACCCGCCCCATACTGCCCCTGTCAGTCAGTCACGACAGACGGCAAGAGCGCACCAGTTCGTCGTACAATTGGAAATATCTAGAACATCGCTTTACAAGAACTCCTTTGTCTGGCGCACTGTATCACTGTGGATCTCACTCCCAGGACATCTGTTTCCCCTAATTACAACCTACAATTATTCAAGAACCATGTCAATAATCATCTTCGCACACACACCGCTCGTCGAGCGCCATAGGATCTCCCTTTAGTGTGTGTGCCATAAAAAATAGCGTGCGTTTGCTGCATCCACACCGCATCCATGTTATGAGACATAAATTTGGAAATATTGGATAGGTCACAATAGGTGGTAACAATAAACTATTCGTGTTTAAAGCTCTCGATTATATGATCAAAAAAAAACCAACCCGAGGCTTCTACCATGAATTTACTCCCTCTGAAGTGAAACTGTTTTCAATGGGCAAATCTAGATATTTCTCAAGAACTTCACCAAGCCATGTTCAAAGTAATAAATATTACTACCGCGTTTCTTACTCAGAGCTTCTACTTCGTTAAATGTTACTTGTCGAAGTAAAAATCTGAGCTGGTTCTTTTCAGAGTTTATCTAATCAAAAGTAAGATTTGAATTTGGTAAGCCATTTATTAATATATCTGCAATGACCACAAAGTAGTCATTTAAATAGTTAAGATCAAGGTCAGTTGTGCTCTAGAAGACTTATCAACATTTTCATTTACTCAGATTTAGCCTTTATCCGATTGGAAATGGTGAAGTAATCACCAAATTTACGTGGTCAATGATGTGAATAATAGACACTATTATCTGGTAATAAATTTGAAATACTGATGCTTAAAATACTTTCTACTTTCTGCCGACATCCTAAAGGTATTTTCAGGTACTGATTCACAGACAAATATCAACACAAGTGAAATGCAGTTTAACATTTAAAAGTCTCCTAGTGAGATTTAACTAACCCAACTATCTCAGAAATTAAAATCAGGCAATGGAATGTTGCAATTATCAAAATCTCGGCTAATGGTCATGCAAATAGATGATATTGTCAGGTGTCAACTACAAATATTTCTTTACGGTTTTCGGCAGTGTTGATTATGTGCTATTATGTTAAGAGTTATAGAATATTTAATTCTGATGATGATATAATGGCTTGAGATGTATTTGGTGAGGTTGAGAGGCTCCATCGCTAAACAAGTTATAATTCTAGGTGTTCTGCACGGATCCCAGCTTGAACTATTGTTGTCTAACACATTTATTAACGTGATATTCGATTATCTGCCATCATAATTATATTATTTGCTTGAATTATTCAAGAAATTAGAAATGGCCAGGCGAATATTAAAATTGCCTATCGTGTCATGTGAATCTAGCTTCAGAGGCGGACAATCTCACGTTCCAGATAAAACTTAATCCATTCAGTGATTAGGGTCACGCAAATTTAATGCAACTTGACATTAAATTGAGTTTTCATAGAAGAAGACATCCACATATTTATAATTGCTGTTGGGATGGGACAAAACCCAGAAAATAAAAATCAGGTGATTTACATGACAAAGTTATTATTAAAATTTAGCAATGGAGCCATGGATATATATTATTATCAGGCTTACAGGTGGGTGTCATCTATATCGACCTCTCGAACGCGTTCGACAGGTTTGATTATGAGTTACTATATCTGAAGCAGTCGAATGTTGAAATTTGTGGCTTTAAGGTTATTTGGGTGGCAGGAAAAAGTGGCGAAAGAAAGAAGCTACTTTTCTAGAGAGATAAGTGTCTAATGTTCTTCAGGAATCTCTTTTTGAGCAATATTAACAGCACAGTAAGTTGCCTGTCATCATATCAGCTCTTGCTTCTTATTTTAATTATGAAATTACAGGATAGAGATTAAACTTGATTAATTCGGAGATTAAAAGTTGTCGCTTCACGAGATTTCACGGCACAAGTCATCTACATTTTATTATTATAATCTGGAAGGAATTATCTTAGAAGCTAAAAATCAGGTGACTAACATATATCATGCCATTGTCAAAATTGACCCATTAGGGTAATCTGGGCAATGCAAGTTTTTCTATATGGATTCCTATATCCGAAGCTATCGAATGTTAATTTTTGTGAAATCCTCTTATTCTGACTTAGGAGCTATTTGGGTGGTAAGAAATAAATTGTGATGATAATAAGTTAGAGGAACTTGCGTCCCATAAGGCTCCATAGTGACTCATCTTGGGCCACTTTTCTTTAATACATTTATTAACGGCATGGCAAACTGTCTCCTATCATCTCACTTTCTACTTTTTGCCTCTAATCAAAGAATATTCTCAGTTGTAGCTTTACTCTTAGATCACATGCATAACTTGATCATTTGACTAGTCTCCCAAATAGGTTACAACTTAACATTAAAGATGGCACAACAACCGTAGATTAAAGTATTCACAATACATATTCATGATCACACTCTTTTGAGGTTCTCCTAAAAACTGAAAATCAGATCATTGAAACGCCATACGATCAATATTAGTTTTTTTATGGCAATGGCACACACACCAAAGATCCTATGGCACTCGACGAGCGGTGTGTGTGCGTAAAAGTTGATTGACACGGTTCTTGAATAGCTGTAGGTTGTAACTTGGGGGAAACATATGTCCTGGGAGTGAGTTCTACAGCGATGCAGTGCGCCAGACAAAGGAGTCTTTGTAAAGCGATGTTCTAGGTGTTTCCAATTGTACAAAGAACGGGCGCGCCCTTGTCGTCTGTCGTGAGTGTCTGACAGCCGTTGCTGGGGGGGGGGGGGGGGGAATCCTGGGAACATCTGCCGTTAAAACATCTGTAAAACAGAGACATCTCGGCCACATGTCTGCGGTGTTCCAGACTCTCCAGATCTAGCAGCTTTAGTGTGTGCAAGAGCAGCTGCTGCGATGTAAACAGTTTTTTTGTTGCGAAATAGCGCACCAAGCTTCTGCGAGGCTGATTTTGCGATGCTAGCAAGGTGGTCATGCCAGGACGTATTGATGTTGACCGAGATACCCAGTAGTTCGACTGATGAGGATTCGACTGGTCGATCCTGCCATAATGAAGTCATGGCCCGCCGTATTGACGTTCTTGGTAAACGTGGCCGTTTTGGTTTTTGCTGCATCGAACTGAACCAAATTCCTGTCACCCCAAGTTCGACCTTTCTCCAGATCTTGATTAATTGCTGTAATCTGCTCGTGTCTGCGGTGATATGTCTCAGTCGCTGGTAAAATTTTTCCGATCTGAATTGGGAGACAAGGATACTGTCATCTGCAAAACTGTAAACAGGATTATTGATTTCGATCAGCGGATCATTAATGTAGATAAGGAACAGAGCTGGTGAAAGTATTGCGTCCTAAGGCACGCCCGCGTTAATGGTGAATGTGTCTGAGATCTGTCCATCAACTGCAACGTGCAGAGATAGGTTCTTAAGAAACCTGGGAAGCCAGCTGCAGAGAGGGGCTGACAGTCCGAAAGACGGCAGTTTGTCGAGCAATCCATCATGCCAAACTCTGTCGAATGCCTGTCCGTAGTTTCCAATTGCCCTACTCCATATATGAGAGATATAGGCTAATACTTTACGAAAGCCGTATTGGTTATCGCTAATTAATTGTTGGTCTCAATGCAGTTGAGCAAACTATATACTAACTTTTGAAGGCGATCGACAGCATTAATCGTGAGTTACCTTTGGGGAAACCTATAGAATGTTAAAACTTGTGGAGCTTATTTTCTGCTAATTTGAGAGCTATTTGAATGGAAGTAAACATGTGGTAAAGGCTATACGTTCCCTCTCTAGATAAATTAGTGTCCATCCAGTATTTCTGAGGAATCTCGCTTTGAGCCGCTATTATTTTGCATATAAGTTAATAGCATACCAAAATTACTGCTATCACATTTTTTTCTAGCATCACAAGAGAATACTCTTAGGTTGCCATTTCATCATTTGATGAAATGTAGTAGTTTAAATAGAATCCAGCTAACCATAAGAAATTTCACATCATGAGATTCCGTAGAACAAGATTATTTATAATTATATTCTTAATGGGACCATCCCGTCCTAACAATCAGGTGATTCATATGGAAAATGCTTTGTATCAATATCCAGCCTATGTAATATGTACTTTATATTTATATCACAGTGTCACAATGATCAAGGCACTCTGTACGCTGATATTTAGCCCCATCCTTTCTATTAACGTAATAAGCAGGAAGAATAAAGCTTACCAGAAATATAAATTTTCTAGGAGCCAGGTCGATTATGTGGAATACTCTATACTTCGGAGGGAATCAAAATGGCTGATAGGACTGAGCTACCTTTTATATATCTCAAATTCCGGGCAAATGGTTCCGTCAAACATTAAGTATTTCTGGTCTTATGTGAATTCACTCAAGAGGGACCACGGCATTCCTAAGAGCATGCAGTACAATAACCAAAATAAACAAACCCCTAATGAAATTTCAGATGCCTTTGCAGAGCATTTTAAAGGCTGTTACAGGACCAGCAATTTCCAGTAATTTCGGAAAGTGGATGCATTTCCTTTATCCATCACTCTTTCACTTCTGAGGAAATTGTCGGGAAGCTGAGCTCACTGGATAAAGGCAAGAGCCCGGGTTCGGATGAGATACCTTCAGTATTCCTAAAGAACTGCTGTGACTCGTTGACGAGTCCATTGAGTCTTGTTTACCAGGTATCCTTTGATCAGGGCAGCTTTCCAATATTGTGGAAACATTTCTGGCTTGTCCCCATCTTGAAGTCAGAATCCAAAAAGGATATTAAAACTATCGTGCTGTTTCTCTGTTGCCTATTATGTCTAAAGTGTTTGAGTCGATAAGTACTGAGGAACTTTTTGAATCAATCAACATGGTTTCTTCAAGGGCCGACCAACTGCTACTAATTTGGGAATATTTCATGACTATGTGGTGACTGGCGTGGAAGAAGGTTCTTAGGTGGACGTCATTTATACAGACCTCACGAAAGCTTTCCGACCTAGTCTGTCACGGGCTGCTTATTGAGATACTTTCAGGCCTGGGGGCTTCCGGTCCATATTGTCGGTGGGTTCATTCCTATCTTACCGATCGTAAGCAGTGTGTTAAAGTTGGAACTACTCTAGTGTCTCGCCAAATAAATGTTACGTTGGGTGTGCCGCAGGGCTCCCACTTGGATCCAGTTTTGTTCCAGCTTTTTATTAATTCTGTTATGTCTGTGTTTGGACAATGCAAATGTATTTTGTATGCCGATGATCTCAAGTTGTTTAGTATTGTTGATTCTGTCGATAATTGTTTGGCACTGCAACAAGACTTAACTAATCTAGTCAATTGGTGTAGTTTGAATTATTTAGAGATTAATATTCTCAAATGCAGAATTATGCGGTTTTATACATGTAAGTGTAAGTTTGTGACAAGAGGGGCTGCATTGTATTGGCTGGCAGGAACGTCA
>MU184931.1:147025-164409 GCA_016904865.1 Pissodes strobi
GAGGGGCTGCATTGTATTGGCTGGCAGGAACGTCAAACTGGTGAGAGCAGTTTGATTACGGGGAGTGACGCCCCCACCATTCCGAGTTGCCACGGGATGTGGCCCATCAAATCCCATCGTCCTCCTCCAGGCTGGAGAACACCAAAGTACAAAGTCTGGAGCTGATCACTGGGGAGTGATCCAACAAACCCCATTTTTACCCCTGTCAGACTAGGGACCGCCAAAGGAATGAGTCTGAGGCCGATGCTTCGAGTGGAAGCGGCCCTAGGTAGTAGATGCATAAGCCTACTCGCATCGTCCGGTGAAAGACCACCCCACCAGAATTGGGGAGCGCTAAGTGGTTTTCCCAAATCACGTTCCGCTCCCGCGCTGGTGATCCCGGGTTTCACAGTAGGAGTATATGGACATGATGGTGCTTCCGGGATCAAAATATTCCGGAGGTAAACTCCCCGGCCATTCGGATCTCCGGGCGCTGGGTGGCCCTGGGAGCCCTTCATTCCGCATTTTACAGACAGCAAAGATATCGAACCAATTTAGAATAGATTTCTGCAACATAAGAGGCCTAAATACAAACATAAATTCGGTACACCAACATCTGCAAGCAAATAGACCACACATACTAGCCCTTACAGAAACACAAGTATGTTCTACAACAACAACAGTGAACTACCTCTATCCTAGTTACGACTTACATACCCTATTTAGATATAAGTTCGGAATATGCCTTTTTGTCCGAAGCGACCTTTCATGTCACCGCGAGGAAACACTCGAACCGAACAACCTTGACGTCATGTGGCTCAAGTTCACCGCCAAGGGAATAACCAAGTTTATATGTTGTCTCTATCGCCCTCCGAGCGATAGAGCCTACCAAAGCTTTTTCTCAACACTAGCTACCACCTTTGACTCAATACCGGTCGATCACCCCAGTTCAGAAATAATCGTTCTGGGAGACTTCAATGCCCACAACACCAACTGGCTCAAACATCACAACAAGACCGACAACGAAGGTAGAGAAGCTGAAGCATTTGCCATCAGCTGCGGGCTTACTCAACTTGTAGACGAACCAACTCGAATCTCAGAGAGGGGCGAATTCGCCGCCCTCCTGGATCTTTTTCTGACCACCAATCCTGACCAGTACAAGGTTACAGTTGGTCCGCCATTAGGTACCTCCGACCACAAACTTATTACAACGGTTTGTGAATTGCCACCCATACAGAAGGATCCACCATTGCCTCGCAAAATCTGGCATTACAATTCTGCAAACTGGGACGATCTGAGGCAGTTTTACCTAGATTTTCCTTGGCTCGACGTCTGCTTTGCCACTGACGACCCGTCAGACTGCTGCGAAGAGATCATGCAAGTAATCTCCTCAGGAATGGAAGCATACATCCCAAATTCCATCAAGTTACCATCAAAAGGAAAGCCCTGGTTCGACAAAAGATGCGAAAGAGCTGTAGGAAGGAAACAGCAAGCCTATAAGTACTGGCAGCAAAATCAGACCGCTGAAAATCGCAATTATTTTATCGAAGCGAGAAACGAGTGCAAGCGTGTGATCGACGAAATTAAGGACAAACACAATCAAAGGATCAGGAATAAACTTTTGCAATGCCCCAGTGGCTCCAGGAATTTCTGGTCGGTAGCAAAGGCAGTAAGTAACAACTTTACAAAAACGTCTCTCCCACCTTTGACGGACGAACGTGGCATCACGGCGACTACAGCCAAGGAAAAAGCAAGCATGCTCGCCAAAATGTTTTCATCGCACTCTACCTTAGACGTGCCCCAAAGCAAGACTCTCCCCACTATACCGAACATCAACACCACCATGGCAGAAGTCAAGTTTTCTCATCGTGATATTCGCAAAATCCTTAAAGAACTAGATACGCAAAAGGCATCAGGACCGGACGGAATACCTGCCATCGTGCTAAAGAACTGCGCCAACGAACTAACACCTGTTTTTTCCAGGCTTTTTTCTCTTTCTTACAGAAAAGGGATTTACCCATCCTCTTGGAAAGTCGCTCGAGTGCAACCTGTTCCAAAAAAAGGCAAGAAAACCACGCCCTCAAACTATCGCCCAATTGCCTTGCTTCCAATAATCTCCAAAGTCATGGAACGTGTAGTCAACCAGCAACTACTCAAGTACCTCGAGAGCAACAGAATAATCAGCGATAATCAATACGGCTTTCGCAAAGAGAGATCGACAGGAGATATATTGGCCTATGTCACTCATATAATTATGGAGTAGGGCAATTGAAAACTACGGAGAGCCTCGAGCGATTGCGTTGGATATTTCAAAGGCATTCGACAGAGTTTGGCATGACGGACTGCTCAACAAACTGCCGTCCTTGGGACTGCCCGCCTCTCTCTGCAGCTGGCTGGCCAGTTTCCTTAAGAACCGATCCCTACATGTTGCAGTCGATGGACACATCTCGGACACATTCACCATCAACGCGGGCGTGCCTCAGGGCGCAATACTTTCACCAACTCTGTTCCTCATCTATATTAATGACCTGCTGATCGAAACGAATAATCCTGTTTACAGTTTTGCAGATGACAGTACCCTTGTCTCCCACTTTAGATCAGAAAAACCCTTACCAGCGACTGAGACTCATCACCGCAAACAGGAGCAGATTACAGCAATTAATCAAGACCTGGAGAAAGTTCAAACTTGGGGCGACCGAAATTTGGTCCAGTTCAATGCAGCAAAGACCCAAGCAGCAACGTTTACTAATAGGGCCAATACAGCGGGCCCTGACATCATTATGGCAGGATCGACCATTCCTTCATCCTCGTCAATCGGGCTGCTGGGTGTCTCGGTCAACAGCAATATGTCATGGCATGACCATGTTGCTAACATCGCAAAATCAGCCTCCCAGAAGCTTGGTGCGCTATTTCGCAACAAAAAACTCTATACACCGCAGCAGTTGCTCTTGCTGTACAAAGCGCAAATAAGACCGTGCTTAGAATATTGCTCACATATCTGGGGTGCCGCACCAAAGCATACCCTAAAGCTGCTGGATTCCATTCTGAAGAGGGCTGTGCGTCTCGTCGGCGATCCGGAGTTGACACGGAATCTGGATAGTCTGGAACATCGCAGACATGTGGCCGAGATGTCTCTGTTTTACAGATACTTTCACGGCAGATGTTCCCAGGATTTGGCCCACATAATCCCGCTCCTGGCAACTCCTGTCAGGCAGTCCCGACAGACGGCAGGAGCGCACCAGTTCGTCGTACAACTAGAAACACCTAGAACATCGCTTTACCAGAACTCCTTTGTCTGGCGCACTGCATCACTGTGGAACTCACTTCCAGCACATCTGTTTCCCACTAATTACAACCTACAAATATTCAAGAACCGTGTCAATCAACATCTTCGCACACACACCGCTCGTCGAGCGCCATAGGATCTACCTTTAGTGTGTGTGCCACTGCCATAAAAAAAAAAAAAAGTCCTTTAGAGTATCAGTATTCCATTGAAGGCGTTGCATTGGAATCGGTGGACAGTTTTAATGATTTGGGCGTAGTTGTTGGCAGCGACTTTAGTTTTAATAAACATATTGATAACATAGTGTTGAAACCAACAAGAATGTTGGGCTTTCTTCGTCGTACCTGTTCAAATGTTTGTGATATTAAAGCTATTAAATCTTTGTATAACTGTCCTCATTCATTTGGAATTCGAGGTCTTTAACAACGCAGACAAAATGCATTGGTATTATTTTTATTTAAATTGATTTGGCCAAATTAAGTGCAGTCAATTATTGTCATTGGTTCTTTTTCGAATACCCGAAAGAACAACAAGACAACTGTTTCACATTGTACACCATCGAACTGAATATAGAACTCAATGATTTTCTAATATGCTAATGAATAATTATTATAACCAAGATTTCGAATGTTTTGATTTATTCAGATATAGTTTTTTGTGTTTTAAACAGAGTAATGGTAAGACAATTAGGTTAATTACTTAAGATTGAGTTTTTGAAGTGGTTGGTAAAAATGTGTTTTATGTACTATTTGGAGTTTAACTTTGTAAGTATTATTATTGATAAATAAATAAAAATATATAAATTGGTATATTTTGCTCTTGTGAATATTAGTCTTTTTTCTTGTATCCATGTTGCCAGATTCATGCCCATCAACTCGAAAAAATCCTATATAAACTCATTAGATATGTCTGTCTAAATCGCACATGAACCTTTTGAGCGTGCCGAACTTGCAGTGAACCTAGAAAATCAACTATAGCCCCTCTGATATAGGTTATTAAACAATTTACTGAACTGTCCAGCCCCATTAGCCATGGTTGGCTTTGCCGTTTCCACTAGGCAAATAAGAAATTGTTCTTTGTTTAATGTTCCTTTTCACCGAATAAACTACGTATATCTCTCGAGCATCTCGAGATCTTTGAGGCGAGCAAATCAGTCAAGTATTTACTCAAAGGGGCCCAAATAGCAGGCGCTCTAATGGCTATGTACTATGTACTTAGTTCATGCTGCTGCAGGCCGCAAACCATGTTATAGTGAAATGTATATTGTCCCTTATAATTATTGGAAATTATTATCAAATAAAGAAAATACAATTATTTTCAAAGGTGAATTATATAGATTATACAAACATATATCATCAAGCTTCCTTTCTTAGAATTGCAAATAAAAACCTAAATGCTTGAGCTAGAATTATTTCATGACAACATAACACAAATATTTATATATTTAAGACCTTAATTTATTGATTACATAATCGAAGTTACGTTTTTTAGATGATAAATGTGGCGCCAACAGTTGTATTTTTAAGATGGAATTTTTATGGCCTATAACTACTGAAGGCAACGATGTTTTATGTATTTCCCTCCTGATCTGTAGTACTTACAAGGAGCCGTTTAAATTTTATTTTGAAATTCTAAGCGAATTAAATTATTGCAAATTTTTTGCTTGAAAAAATATTACCCAAAAATATTAATGAAAGAAGCGTATAAAATGTGAGAACCAAAATACTGTAACCAGCCTTAAGCGTAGAGTGCCAATTATGTAACACTATATGCTAATTAGGCGTTAGCCGATTAGATTAGTTACACAAGTTTCATTAAAAAAGCTCATATTAAACGGACATCATATAATAAAATGAGTAGTACTGGATGAAACTGCTGGTACACCACCTAGATCAAGTCAAACAACATCTGCTAATATTTTTGCGGAGTTATTTCAAAATCCTTGAAAGAAATCTGAAGCATCGTTTAGATTTGCATAATCATCCAGTAAGAAGTTAGTAAGTTACTACTACGACTACTACTATATTTCCCAACAAAGCTAGATGCCTAATATTTTCATTGTCGCCTAATGCATTGCACCTTAATTTAAATACATACTGAAACTGAGATATAAAATCAGACATTCAGAAAACATATCAATATACCTTGACCCACCCAAACTAAATAGTAAGAAAGACGTCAACTGAAAAATTTAAATGCTTAGACTTATGTAATCTTCCAGCTAATTAACAAAGCAACTAGACAGTTGCTCACTGGGTTAAAAATAATCCAAGCAAAGCATTCCGAGCTCTGTTTATTGAATCCAAATATAATTTTCAGCGTTATTAACAGCAATGTGATTTGATTTGCACCTGCTTGACACATATCTTTTTCGAACTTCCTTTGAGATAAATATTTACCTTTTCAAATGGAACATTCTCCCGTGAAATATATTACATAGAACAACTTATTTTATTTTGTGGTACACCTTGTTAATTTACATTGATGTGCAACTGAAGGCCAGGGGAATGCTACTTTTGATTTATCTATATTGAAACTATACCGATCCGATTCATAAATAAATGCGTTTGTGCCAAAATAAAATTGAACATCTGGATCTAACATTTTCTCACCGCATTGAAGGTTTTCCATTCTTTTATCGTAAGGGACGTTTTAGATTCCTTTAAACCACTAATATATACACTTAATTCAGTGGCGGAGATTCAAAAATGCAATTGAGGCCTCAGCAACAATCAAATGTATGGACATATACTGTACTTTATACTTATAATATGGTGTTTGTCTGATGATTTTGGAGGAAGTTTCGTGGAAGATACATGAACTATGCCATCTGGGAAGACTTAACACTGGTTTTATTTACAATTTGAGTTTCAAATTCACCTCGGTTGCCTCAGACATTCAGAAAATATATGTGCCTCACCTTTATAAGCACACAACGGAAGTGAAACTTCTGGAAAGAGATATTGGTAATTGAGTTTTCTTATTAAGTTTTTTTTCTTAACTTTTGCCCCCGGTTTCAACACTTTTTTTGCTTATTTTAATTTCATTTCTTTCCATTTTTGCCATCCCCGACCTGAATTTCTTCGCCTCTTTTTCGCTAAAAACCGTGTTCCTCTAACTTTTTTTTATTTATTTTTTTCCCATTTCATAATAATACTTTTATTAACTTTCGGAGCAATTTTTTAGGTTTTTTTCAATGTTTTCCATTTTTTCGAAAGTTTTTGGGTATCCGGGGGGTGGGGGTATATTTTCCCCCTGAGGACCCCGTGACACGGTTCATCACTTGTCAGATTTTCGATCCGAGGCTCCGTTGCAGAGATAGTCAAAAATCGTTTTTTTTTTCTAAAATCATCCCTTAAATTAGAGCCCCCCCATATGGTTAAAGATAGCCCCTCATAAGGCGCCCCTGCCCGTTCTCTCGAAATTAATTATTTTAGTTTTTTCTTTTCCCCCTCTCCTGGCCGAACCAGGATCCTCATTTTACCCCGGCTACATACCCTGAAAATTTCAGCCCTCTAACTGTACTGGAATATTCTTCATAAGTGTTTCACTTTGATTTCCCTTTTAGTTGATTTGAATTTTTCGGATTTATCCTCGATAGAAGAGTCACTTTAAAAATGTTTAACATGATACACCTACTACAATATTTAGTCAGCGATAAAAAATAATATAGATGAGTTTAATTAAAATAGATGCTTATACCTCTAGGTTTTCATGATTTTCTAATTGCATCCCATAAGGAAGTTATCAATGTATATTGGAAGTACAAGATGTTGCTTTATCGTATGGCATAACAAGAATTATTCTTCACAGGCATGTTTATAAGGAACAAAACGAGTCAGTAAATGAATCACTTAGTAAGAAAGATAATTCACAATCTTCAAAATACGCATCTAGATAGGTCTCCTCTGCGTCGGAAGAATCCGAATCGGAGCAATACTTTTTAACTTCATCAGCAATGAACTTTGGCCTAACATACGCCAATACTAGATCTTTAAGTTTTCAGTATGCAAATGTACGCAATAAAACAATTCCCTCGAAATGGTCTGAAAATTAGCAAGCTGGAAAAGAAAGGATGAGAAGTTTTAAGAAAAGACATCCAAATAAAGCCTGAAAATGTTAGCATTGGAAGAAATTTTGCTTTTAATACAGTAAAAGTTAAATTATTTTTGAAAATTACAAATTACAGTAAAGGTTAAATTATTTTTGAAAATACAAATCTTCTCCAGATCGAGAGCTCAATCCGGACGAAATAGGAATACCAAATGCGTCACAGGCTACAACGGTTATTAGCGAAAGTGGACTAAAGAAAGTTGGGCAATGTGTTTCAGCCGAAAGAGGAAATTTGGTAACCTTTTGTGGAATTATTTCGGCTGCAGGTCCTTCTGTATATATATATATCCAAGGGTCTGAATGAAGGATGCATCAGTAGTTGGTTCCGTGGACTTGGAATCGAAGACTGGATGGATGAATGCAGAAATTATTTTTGTTAAGGTGCCCGAGCACATAAAAACATATGAACAATTCGATTGTTAACAAAGTGGTATTGATTCTCGACAAAGATAAAACGCATGTTTCATTGGAGCAATAAATTATTGCGGGGAAAAATGGAATTGTCATGTTATCCTTTCCCCTGCACTACATCCACAAAATGCAGCTGCTCGACGGTCCTTTCAATACCCGATGTAGCAGCACTCAACGATTACATTTCTAGTAACGCTGGAAAACAATCACAATTTATGATATAGCTCACCTTACCTCTAATCATTATCTCTTAGCATTTACTTCGCTCCATATAACGAATGCTTTCCGCAAACGTGGAATTTGGCCAATCAATTCCCTGGTATTTAGTGATTCATATTTTATTGGTGGAGAGAGTTTTAAGGAGCCTTGAGCCTTCAACTTCAAACCAAGTAGATAAACAAATAGACGAAGCCACTACTTCTTTTGATGTCGGCTCCAGAAGTTCCTCAAAAATTAACATTATAAGCAACAAATATTTAGTTCCTGCCAGAAATCAAAATGATTATTTAAAGAGTTTGTTACTTCACTCCTCGTTTCTCTTATAGAAAATTGCCTTAGATAAAGTGGGAGATTTAGCTATAACCCTGCATAAACGGCTTCTCAGTCCAAAAGACAAGACCGTATCCAACTATTACCTCCTATAAGTACGGACTAACGGCTTACGCGTAACGTCATTCAATCTAGTCAAAAGTTATTTACAGACGTATAATGAAATGTGCAATTTATTTTAAAAATTCACAGTTAAGTAGACATTTTAGATACAAAAATCACGAAAAAAAAAATAAAAACCTTTTTTTTCTAAATGTAACTTTTTTTTCATATATGTAGTTTGAAACGTACCTAATTGAGTTTAATACTTTAAGCGCAACTATTATGACCGACAATGTTTTTTACTAATTTTTTTTCTAATCCAAAATTAAATTGCAGTTTATTTACCTAGATACGTACGTATGTACATACGTACATAATATTAAAGGGCTTCCGGTTGAAGCTCAGCCCTTAGACGCGGCCCAATCGGTTTTTTTAAAGGAAAATTATATTTCAAAGCAAAAATCTTTGAATATCCAGTTTACCAAAATAGGTAGATGGTAAAATGTCACTATAGGCATAAAGGTGTCATAATAGATAATAGTAATGTCAAATTTGCTAGTGTATTTTCTCCATCCAAAGGACCCCTCAATATATAATTGGAAATTGGTGACCAATTCCTAACAAAACCATTCAGGGCCTCTCTAATAAAAGGACTTAATATTTTCAATTTATTTATTTCTTTCACTATATTTTCAATAGAATTAATCTAGTACAATATTGCTAAATATTATCCTGTAACCTGTAACTATTGATAATCACATTACTGCTTGTTTTTTTAAAGCACCTAGATATGGGATACCCGGCGTATGTGCTTTTTATGTTCTATGACTATTTAGTACTTACATACAGGGTGATCCCCTATAATGTCGCCCCCCTTTAACTTTTTTATTTTAAGTGTCTCAAAAAAATTAAAAGTATGGTTATGTAGGTACTGAAAAATACTTTTTTTCTGCGTATAAAAAATATTGGAAAAATGATCAGTATACAGGGAAAAACAAAAAGTTAATTTTTTTTTCAATGGAACACCCTATATATTAATTTATTTTTCGATTCCTCGTAAAATTCTAAGCATATTTTATGTATGATGTTATACCTGTAGAGTTAGTAGTTTCACAGCTATAAACAGTTGAAAATCGGTTCTTTGGCTACTTTTCACTTTGGTAGCAAGGAGATCATTAGAGATGGAGTAAAATGAATTTCACATTTCTATCTTAACTTTCCAAGCGCTATCTGATGGTGCTAACTTATGGTACCTACCGAGGTACCAGATTTGGTACCCATGGTACCGCCTGCCAGTTAGTACCGTCAGATAGCTCTAGAAAAGTTAAGATATGAATGTGAAATTTATTTTACTCCATCTCTAATGATCTTCTTGCTACCAACGTGAAAAGTAGCCAAAGTACCGATTTTCAACTGTTTATATCTGTGAAACTACTAACTTTAGAGGTATAACATCATACATAAAATATGCTTAGAATTTTACAAGGAATCGAAAAATAAATTCATATATAGGGTGTTCCATTGAAAAAAAATTACTTTTTGGTTTTCCCTGTATACTGATAATTTTTCCAATATTTTTTATACGCAGAAAAAAAGTATTTCTCAGTACCTACATAACCATACTTTTATGTTTTTTTGGGACACTTAAAATAAAAAAGTTATAGGGGGGCGACATTATAGGGGATCACCCTGTACATATACCTAGTATAATTATTGCAATATGCCCTTATTCTAATCTAATAAAATAGCAGAAGCAAACCATATAATCTAATAAAAATGCAAAAGAGAAATCACAAACACATATATGTAGTATTTCAACATCGCACAGACACAATACATCACAAAACTAAGCCAGATACTATATAGCATAAATGTAATATTTTTTAAAATAATAATAGGAAAACTTGGGAGAAAGTATTTTTTAAAGCTGTGCTTGAAGCGATTTTTTTGTCTAAGCATTCTTATTTGAAATTGAATTTTATTATACAGTTTTGGGCCCAGATATCTAACAAAATGTTTAGTGCTAATTTAACATTTTGCCTTTCTATAGATGATAGAAAAACAGCCTCTTAACTAACCATGTTTTAAGATTTTGTCTCGATTTTTGATCACTGAAAACGAAGCACATTTTTTCTGGTCTGTCTCAAAATCGGGATAGAAAAATGCTTGCTCAGGTTTAGTTAGCCAGTTGTTAAAAATAAAGTTTAGTAGGACAGTGTCAAAAAGGCAAACTAATGTCTTACATCAATATGGGAATCTGTTACAAATATATTTTACTGTATTAGGATGAAGTAAAATAATAGGAGCATGATTACGCAAATATTTTTAGGATTGAGGGCTTATTACAAGTAACAGGTCTATAAGTCCAAAACATATAATTTGACGTATTTAAAAAAAAACCGCCTAACAATATAAATTGTATACCTAAATATACAACGATATAATAGCTACAATTTTCACGCATAAAAGCACAGAAATAGTTTCGATTTAAGAAAATGCAAGAAAATGACGGCAGACATTTACGTCAATCATCAAATTCTCGAACCATCGAACACATCACTTGCGGCGATGCCACATTTTAAAAAATCGTGTATGAATGAATTAATGATAATTTATTTATGCCAATGTACATAGTACTGACACACGTCAATAAACAATAATAAACAAACAATAGAAACATTAAGCAAAAGTTAAAATTTATACACATACACATATATGTCAACAGTTGTTAAAAGGTACATTTAAATACACATTTATATATTTGAGACATCACAATTTAAACATTCCTCCACAGAGTAGAATGCCCACTCCAGGAGGAACGATTTAACCCTGTCCTTAAAACGTTTTGGTTGTAATACTTTTACATGAGCAGGTATTTTATTAAAAAGTTTAATCCCCAGAAAATCGGGCCCACTCTGACATCTCCTCAATCGTCGATAGATGACAGCCAGATTTTCCTTATTTCTTGTGTTATAGTTGTGCAGTTCACAATGTGATTTATACTTATTTTCGTTCTTTTTGATATATATTAAAGTTTCAAATATGTATACCGATGGAAACGTCAAAATGTTATGCTGTTGGAAAGCACCCCTGCAGTCCTCCCCGAAGGACAAACCCGCAATTATCCTCACAGCTCTCCGCTGCAAGCCAAATACTTTACAAGCATGCGTAAGATAAAGTGGAATGCACAAGTGCATAGTAAGCTGTTTTTAAAGTATTTAAGGAGACACAAGCACTAAGCCCCCGCAAAGCAAAAGCCCCTCTTCTCATTCTTCAACACACAAAGTCAACATGATGATCAAACTTCAATTTATTGTCAATCTGAATACCAAGAAATTTTACTTGTTCTTGGTTATCGGGTAAACGTGAGAGATCCCGCAGGGAGAATATCATGTTGTTTATCTTGTTGTTATTGAGCATAAGCTTATTAGCTCTAAACCATTCTTCAACCCTCGACTGTAACACGCACAGCATTTCCGATGCCAAATCCAAAGAATCTCCACTGCAGGACAATGATGTATCGTACGCGAAAAGAGGGAAAGTACTTGTAGGATCTGTTGGAGGAAGATCATTAACATAAATAAGGAACAATAAGGGGCCCAAGATTGATCCCTGTGAAACACCCATATCCATCACTCTCTCCGCAGACAAAGCACCTCCCGCCCGAACAGCTTGAGTCCTGCCCTCCAAATAAGATTTTAATAATTGTATACTATTACTTTGGATATTGTAAAATTGAAGTTTTTGTAAGAGAATGCTGTGCGTCACACAATCAAAGGCTTTACTAAGATCATAGAAGGTTGTTGCGTGATACTCCTGATTCTCAAATGATTCCATTATGCCCGAAACTAAATCGAGTATACCAAGCACAGTGCTCCTACCCTGACTAAAACCAAACTAACTTGCTGAGAAAAGATTGTTTGTCTCAAAAAGTCATCTATCCTGAGTGCCATGCACTTCTCCAATATTTTTGAGATAATGGGAAGTAGGGAAATAGGTCGTTTGATGGTAATGCACTGTCCCCTGCCTTAAGAATCGGTGTAACAATAGCATCTTTCAATTTACTTGGAAAAATATTAGCCCGAAAACAAAGATTTATGAATTTAGTTAACGGAATATAGATAATATTTCTAATAGTTTTAATAATATTAACATTAAATCCATAGATGTCAGTACTATTTTTATTAACAAGGCTATTTATAATATCCCTAACCTCTATAAAGGTTAAATCACTAAAAGCAAAATTCTCACAATGGAAACCACCCCCTCTAGATTTTGAAATTGACTTGTGGTGGTATCTTCGATGTTACTGATTAAGTTGTTTGCAATGTTTGCAAAGTAATCATTAAACTTATCCGGCATTATATTGTTGGTTAAAGCTTTGGTATCAGATGTGGGTCTTGCACGAAATTTATTTATGACTTGCCACATGCTTCTGACTTAGCACTAACCTTGGCCTCCTTAATAGCTTTCTTGTAAGTGTATCTTAAATTATTTAGGTCAAGCCGAGCAAGTTCAGACCCATTTTGTTGATAATGGTCACTTAAGAACCTCAGAGTATCCGCATATCTCTCAAAGTGTCATTAAACCAATTGATGTTATTGGACTGATCAGAGCGAACTAAGTAGGATCTCTTAGGAAAAGACTGCAGGTATGCCCCTTCCAACATATTCAGAAAAATATCAAACTTTTGATCAACTATATCATCATACAAAACGCCATGAAAAATCATTAACTATATTATAAAAGGTGTACAAACCCCTCTCTGTTTAGTATTTCGATTTGCTGGACTGATTTTTGACTTCTGTTACTGACTTCAAGGGATTCTGTAGGTTTTTTGGTCGAGTTTCCTTCTCCTTCACCAAGCAATTTTGGCGCCCTTCTATGGGTCACGTGTGTCCACTGTCTCTATCAGACTTTCCACCTTTTCACGAAGTAAGTGAGCATTTTCTTCCAAGATTTTGTTCTTACTTTGCAGTTCCATCACCAATATTTTCAAGGTACTTACTTCATTGTCTTCAGATAAAGTAGATTTTTTTCGGTTAGATTTATTGACGACATGGCTGCATTTCTTTGTGATGCAGCTTGTTCCAAGCACGAGGGATGGAAATAATAACAACACTTACTGCACTTCATATAATTAACAACTACTTTTGCACAATGATGGTATTTATATTGCCTTTTTCAACTTTTTTGTCTGCCGCATTCACATCGACATGTTCACTCTCCGCCATCTTGCTGTATCCACCCTAGTTATTTATTTGTCGCCCAAAATCACATTTGTTGTAAAAGTAGAAATCGGAAAATGATTTTTATAATTTTTAAATTTTGAATAAGTTTTTTTTTGTTTATCATTTTCCTACAAGGTTTAGTAGCCCAAAATCTCCCACCATCAAATATATTTTTATACATAATTACCAAATCCTTTATCTCAACTATAAAAGTATATTGAAAATAAAATAACAATAAATTTTTAAAATTTATATGTTTAAAAACGAATATTGTTGGGAATTCGTAGAATTGCCTCGTCCTGACCATCAAGATTTTACTCGGCTGGCTCGGTAGAGTTAGTTTCATACATTATTTGAGATGTAAACCTATTTAGCGTATATTTAGTCAGACTTAAAGTTTTCATTCAACATTTGTTGAATGACATTTGATCAACACAATTGTATTTAAAAGTTTAAGAATAAGTAAGAAGAGGAGTTAGGAACTCTATGCTAAAAGTAGAAGATATGCTGCTGGAAAAACAGGGAATTACCTAATTGCTAATTTATCCAAGACTAGCTCGCCTTGCAAAAAATACTTCTCTGTTGTAGCAACATCCGTACCTGATGAGAGGATATTTTCCAAAGCAGTGCTTATAGCCTTAGACCAAATAAAAAATATTTCTAAAAAATAATTAGGTTATTAGGTTAGTATCATTAATTTTCTTAAAGGTTTTGATTTCGGTATGCTTCACTTTTCGGCTTTTACATTAATCATCTAATGTATGTTAGTGTAAAAATAATATTATTTTTTTCACTTTCCGGTTTTTATATATTTACTTTCCGGATTTTAAATATTTATTTTATTTATATTAAATATAACTTTACCAAAGCAAACTTTTGCATTAAGCATCTAATGTATGTTAGAGAAAAAAATAATATTATTTTTTATTCCATTTCCTTTAGGGCTTGTAGGTCTTCTTGTGTTTTAATATGTTTGTGGTTGTGCTAGTAAATCTCGCTTGAAAGTTTACATTGTTATTTCTTCCATATTTTTCAAATAGTTGATGTTACAATATTACTGTTTTATTGTAATTCAATATTCAATAAAACAATAAGCGAATCCAAGTCAATACCCACATAAAAAGTATTGGATATATGTGGTTTAATCTTCGATACTATCCGATATTTAAAGGTACCAAGTTACACATCACTAAAATTTACTAAATAAAAAATATGGGAGATTGGCAATTGCTTGGCATCTGAGAACTCACAAAATTCGCATTTTTGGACCATATACTACTGTACTGTCCTTATCGGATAACCGGTGTAAAAGGGTAAACCAGTAATCTAAGACAAATATTTTCCGGGTTCTATCATTATTTTCTTTAAATTACAGCCGTCTTTTTGAAAAATAATTTGTCGCAAACTACAGTGAGAAATAGCTCAAATTGCGATAAAACGCCCAATCTGGCAACACTGGATACAGAATACATCGAAGACGGCCAGTTGGGGATTGGAATTCCAGTCATCCAGCGTGACAATCAACGTTATACGCGCGATAAAATAGTCAATACTTTTACTGAGCTTATGACATTTGATGATGTCACTGCAATTTTAATATTAGCCAGTAGGCCTACTTATAGGAGGTAACGAAATTGAGCTGAAAACACAGAGAAGGGAGGAAAATAAATTAGAGACATTAAATTAATATCAATTTCCTAGCATGGAAGGGAAAACCTCTAAGATACAGTCTAAGCATTTCAAAAGATAATTAAGCTCTTCAGCAAGTGATTCAGATGCGCCTTATGAAGTGAAAAACCATTCATCGGATTCAGATATAGATATTACGAAATAGAAGGAATACTTGACGACACAAAAGCTGATGTAGGAGACTTTATTTTGGTTAAACTTGCTACCAAGAGAACCATATATTACTACGTGGGGTGCGCTCAAGATATCAGTGATCAAGGCGAACCAATAGCGAAATTCTTGCGAAAAAAGAACTAGGGTTTTTTTCTACCCGATTCGGGATGACCTTGGTTCGGTTCTTAACATACATAGTGACTAAAATAGCAAAACCAAAAAAAATATCGGGTAGCACTAGTAGATTGGCTTCCTGTATAAATTTTTATGTTTGCTTTAGGAATTATGATGGGCTTTAGATTTTTGCTGATACTGTCAAATTCTTCTTGCTTTATTTTGAGTACTTTTGATGGTTAATGTAGCTGTAAGTTGGATTCCTTGTCTGTTTAATAAATGAAGTACATTTGGCCTTTAGCTTCAGTGTATGGTGGAGAGTTTGCGGCCAGTTGTCCCCGTCGTCCCAAAGTATCCCACCATCGCCCTAAACTGCCCCATGGTGGGGCATATTGGGAAAATAATAGCTTACTTTGTCTCAGGATCCTTTTCAATTAAAACTGCTTCCATATTTCTATTTTTTTACTTTTAAAAATCAATTGTCGATATATGTATCCACATATGTTCGTTGGAAGTTTTTTGTTATTAAATATAGACTACCGAAAAAAATTGTACATAAAGAATATAGATTTTTATAATTTGGTAACTAGCTCTTTGTTACTCTATTGCACACAGCTTTTAATCACATAATAAATATAACTGAAGTTTAGAACTTTTGACATTGCCATTTTGAGGGGATTTGTTCAATTCAAGCGTCTATTAACTATAATCACGATTTTAAATGTTTTGTGCAACCTGAAATATGATTTACCTTTACGTGATCTTGTAAACCATGAAGTAACACTTCACATGTCTTCACGATTGCTCGGCTGCCAGTGGATGGTGACATTATTGCGGAAAATTTGAAGTCCTCGAAATTTCATCCAGCCTATCTCAATGTAGGTGTTAAACGTTCTTCAACTGAAGTACTCTCTCGCATGTTCGTATTTTGCCTTGATGAAAAGGGACTTACCATGCTCAGCAACTTTAAAACTTTGCATGGTCATTCTGAAACAAATCTGATAATCTTCTGCTTTGGTTTATCGCACCGCAGTCAAAAAATTGCTAAGCGTGTATTTTTTTCGTTGCTTTAGCCACTCTTTCATCCATTTTTTTCGAGTAACTATTTATAGATAAGCATGTTTTCGAATGATTCTCGTCGATTACAACTTATCCATACACAGCAAAAAACACGCTGATGCTGATAAAAATGATTAAATTACTACTGATGTAGTATTACCGATAGTAATATCTATCGTGTAGGTTTCGCTTATAGTAGTTCCGCCACTGGTTTAATCTTGACATATATTCAGAAGCCTACTTTTTTTTTAAAGTCATGGATATTGTTAGCAAATCAATACATTTATCGCATGTTTCCCTTATCGGTTGTTGGTATCAACCAATTACGATTGAGCAAACAATTAATTAGGATAGTTGTCCTCAAAAAATAAATAGGAAACTACCTTTGATGTTCTCTATGCGTACGATATATTAACATATTGAAAATGCAAGATGTAGAATTTTAAATACGATTTTATATTCTCGTCATTTATTTATTCTGCTGAAAATTTCAAGTTTTATATGATATTAGGGTACATAATGTGCAAATGATGCAAATGCTATATTTAACTTCAATGAAAATAACTTCATTTGCTCACACTCTACGGATAATTCGGTAAAATGGAACAGTATGTTTCCGTCTAAACTCACAACCCGAACTTCCTGCAAAGTTTTGCATTACTTACCATCCCTTGATATACATACTGGAGAATAATGGAATATCTCTGGGGAAATTCTCCATAAACGAGTAAGGTTTACAATTTCAAAGACCATTTATCAAA
>MU184932.1:2024-20980 GCA_016904865.1 Pissodes strobi
ATATATATATCGTGAAAAAGAGCTGCACTTTAGATTCATTCTTTTTTAAGGGACTAATTGAGTATAATAAATTGCCTTTGTATGTTAGATACACCAATAGAATTAGGGAAGTCTGACAGTTAATTTCATTAAAGATAATTTTTGATTGTTGTTTTTTATGAATAAGTGTAGCGCGAGCTCTACTTTATGTGTTTTGTGTATTATAGCAGAATGGTGCTAATAAACTTTATTTAATTTAATTTCACTACATACGTAAGAAATATGTATCCAGAGCGAGGGTTAGGTTTAAACCAATATGTACATATAATATTCAATAAATAATTACGCAACTTAATACCATGCAATTTTTTTATCTATTAAAAAAATAAGCATTCAACAATAACGAAAAATATATTTATTCTACCAAATAAAAGCACTCAAAACAACATGTTTCCTTTAAAATATTGGAAAAGGAAATTTAAAACGAACAAAAAATATAAACAACGTTTAGTTGTCATAGAACAAAAAATATGATGCTTGTAGAATAATTTATAGAATTCAGAAACGAAAAGCAGGAAAAAATTTTAATATTTTTTTTTGAGCATAAAAAACGATCCAAAAAATCCCCACTACAACAGGTCTAAGCTTGGTTTCTTTATAGCGTCAACCAACTCTTTGAAACCCTCCTTAATTGATTGGTTGATGTTTTCCAAGCCAACAGCAACCGCATTTTGAATGCTGTTCAAACGTTCAAAGGTTTGGTCATACAGAACATTCATGTGGGCCTGTTGGTTCAACTTCTTTTTTTTGAATCAGTAGGTGACTTAAAAAATAAATAATCATGATCTTCCTCCAAAGGTCTTTTCTGTTTTAGTGGTGATTGCTTGCAACTGAAGAGGGAGTTCTTTTGAAGTTGAGTTCTTCCGAGGCTGCTCCATCTCATCAATTATCAATTTTAAATGAGGCCGCTAAATTCTCGCAGGTACTGTTGACATATTTTTCTGCAAATGTCAGAATACATTGTTACACTTATGCCACATAAGTAAAGTACTTAAACCAAAACAAGGGAAACGTATGAGTTATCTATGTCAAGCCAACACATATTTAATGAATCTGTACTGTATGTGCACACTAGGCTAGTTAGGATACCTATTAATTTATGAAAGTATTTTCAGTTTCCTATAGGTACCCCATGACATGAATTCATTTAAGTACTTACCCCTCTTTCTTTGATATCAACCCCCATACAAAATGTTGTTCCCAGTATGTTTAAAATTCTTAATTCTAAATCTGTCAGTTTCTTAGTTAGAAGGCCCCCACCTGTAGGTTCTTGTGATCTCTTTAGTTCGACAACTTTTTTTAAAAATTTCCTTTATAGTCAGACCAATTCTAAAAATACCGTAGTTATAGGGCTTACCTAAATATAATATAATGAATCCCCCAAGGAGTGTGTCACTTCATAAAATTCTGTACAGGTCTCGGACTGCAACCGACTACCTTGGAGTGCCTCGGCAATTGTCCTGCGAATATTACAACTTACCTCTGCCGCAGTTTATACCGTCGGTTACGGTATAAACTGTGCCTCTGCGACTGCCGACAGAGTAGGGACAGACTGCCAGCCAAAATGTACTGTCATTAGTGAAACACAACTCGAAATCCCCATAATAAAATATATCACATAAACTCCATATATTTTAAACTTACTTTCTGCCATTTATCGAGGGACTTTTCACCAAGCCCCAAAGCATTACGGCTCCTGGCTAATTCAGTCCAAAGTTCTTCGAATTTGGTTTTGGCGTGAACCACCGACAGTCTGCCCTTGGCAAAATTCAAATGATTTTCCATGAAATTTACCATAACTTCTAAGTGCTGCATTTGAAGCTTCATTTTTTACAGATTACGAACGTTGATTTGGGTTTACTATTTATTTAACTATGATTATTATTGCTATTTATAGTATTTTACAGTTTTGTGGTCCCGATTCAAGTACCGCCTGCGATTCCCCTCATTGCGACTACAATAACAAATAGCAAGTTTCAATTTTTTTCTGTCTATCTTCAAATTCAAATCCTACGTACATCCCGCTTTTATCAAGGTTTCAAATGGACCAATCAGAACAATTTATTCTTTCCACTGGGGACCTTCATAGCTACCGAGTAGAAATGACATTTCAAGTCGGTATGATGTCGGAAGCAAGTCGGAACCGACTGAGGTAAGAATCGCTCCCACTCGATAGCTGGTCGGTTTCGAAACGTCCCGACCGATTAAGAATCCACCTGCAGGTCTGAGTGGATTATGTCCAAAATGTCCCGAGCTCCAGGTGGCGACAAATTGCAATATTTTAATTGTCGAAATTTAAGAATGTTTAGATTTCCCGTATAAAGAAAAGGGGTTTGCGACAATTGGATTTTAAACTGTGGTAAGTTAAAACTAAAAATTAAAATGTTAAAAAATATTTTTTCTTTATAAAAATAATTATTACATTTTTGCTTAAGGATAAAGAACAATGATTTCGTAAAATACCGCAAAACGTGATTCGGGATAGTTAAGAATTAAAAGTTAGGCTCAAATATCAAGTCATGGCCTCCTCTTAAAATGTTTATTTTTATTTTTGGAAAAGTGTATTTCCGACGTATGGTACATATTTTTAATATTCTGACTTATCGCCGGTTGCCGACTTGCTAGTTAAGCGAACTTAGTTAAGGTTTACTTAAATCATAAGCGTTACTTTAAATTTTACCCCTTGCACCGTTGTCTGCTTAGCTAAGTTTTATTTAAATCTGTCAACTCTGTATAATTTTACGTTTCTGTCAAAATTCTAACCAATTCTATATTTTTGGTTTTATTTTCGTGTTTTGTCAATAACAGTGTGTTTTTTGGCACGATTTGGGCTCCTGGTTAATAATGAATGAAGGCGATAATAAAAGTAATAAAAGCCCGTTCAGCTAACTATACCGAAAGCGAAAAGCAGTTTCTATTTAGTTTGGTGTTTAAATTTAAACATATTACTGAAAATAAAAAAACTGATGCCGCTAGCACAGAAGAAAAGAAAAGTACTTGGGAAAAAATTGCCAGGCAATTTAATTCTGCATCACAGGACTTATTCATAGAGCGACAGACTTTCTTAGAAAAGTATATGAAAATCGCAGAAAGAGCTTAGAAAAGAAGACAGAAGAAAGAAAAGAATTGTACAAAACTGGTGGTGGGTTACCCCCATCGTTACCACCTGAAAAAATAAAAATGCTGGTTCATTTTTGTGCTTGCTTGACTGGAAGCTCAGCAATCTCTCGGAGCATAAGAACAAACCTAATAGAAATAAAAAATAAATCTTCAAGTAATGAGCTTACCTGGTGACTGTATCTTTATATGAGTTCCGTCCACAACTCCTAAACCCGAGGAAACCCATAAAGGTTGAAAATTTTTTCCTGTGCTGCAATCAGAGTTTTTTCTGCAGGTATCTTAATGAATTGTGGGTATTCCCTTGCCAATGCTCGAGATACCCTTTTCATAATTCTTGATGTTGTAGAAACATCAATACCCATAAGGCGGACCACTGACCGCAAATGGCCAGAGGATGCATACAATCGTAGAGCACACAATACTTGGTTTAATGAACTTATGCTATTACGTGTTGGTCTGCCGTCTGAGCACAAAAAATAGCGGGCTTTGTTTGGTATTCTGGTGAACAATAACCGAAAACTTTGTACTATAAAAAGTATAAAATAGAGTAGTTTAATTACTGTGGTAGTTTCTTAATTTTTTAATATTTTTCTTCTGTAGTAAACATATTATTAATTTTAAATGCGGTAGTCGGCAGGTATGAAATACATATTTTTGCAATATGCATTTTAGTAAATCTTTAATAAACTTTTACATAATATCTAAACAAAACAACTCTTAACCGATATTTTATTTTTTAATCGTGAATGCTTTCGCTAATCTTTGTAAAAGATTTTGCTCTTATGCTTAAATGTATCAAGAATGAAGACTTCAAGATCAAACAATCCAAAATCAGACAATTCGTAAATTTGAATTCGAGAACGAGGCTTCGAAGTCACTCAAAATCTCGAGAGGTTGAATCGCTAATTGAAACATTTGGGATATCGCGACTAATCCAAATAATTCGATTATCTGTATTCGAATAATCATTCGATTCTCAAAAGTATTCGAATGCAAGATATTCGATTCTAAAAATCATCCGATTTTCCCTGCAGTACACTAAACAATAAGCCTGTAAATATTTCATAATCAGTCAAATACCAAACCTGCTGTCTGGATATTCCAAGCTATTCCCAATAAAATCATAATAGTTGGGACCCAGAGGTGCTGAAATCGACCACCTCTATACAAGTCGCGAACATCCACCTAGAAAATATGAATTCTTATGTAAAATGACCTGCCGGAATCGAATTTTTTGTTCGCCCCTTGATCCGGAATTGCGAAATCAGAGTAATTGATAAATTTCAAAAAATCTTGAAAATTGTTGCAAAATTTTAATTTTTTGCATAAACTTCTCTATCTCCCTTATTTTAACTTCGATCGACATGAAATTTTAATATGGCCTTTGTCAAACATATCTTAAGACGGTTTTAACATAAAACATAATTAGGAATAATTAATGTGCCTTTGGTGATATTTTTTTTCAGTGGGACACCTAATATTTTACTCGATTACTAGACAAATTGCTCGATGGAGAAAACTTTTTTATTTTTAAAGATAGATGGATACTATAAGCGAGAAAGTTGTAGCCAATTAATAAAGGAAGTTTTTTTATTTGAAACTCTTTTTCAAAAATCGTCTTATTTTTATGTTAATAATTAGTGAAACAACGGCGCGCATAAAAGTTCACTTAATATCGGTGCGGTCGGGTGTGTGTAATGTATTGCAGAGGCAGCACGGGAATCACTTAGTAGGAGTTTACAGTTTACGTTTAGTCTTAGTTCACGTGATTCGACAATATCATAGTTGATGCTAGTATTTTTATAATAATTATGATAATAATCCTTCTTGTGTATTTACTGTGTCCTTTTGTCCAAGACAACAAAATATGAGTCGAAATACAGATAGATGTAGTGTGGAAACGGTACAGGATGATACAAAAGAGAGCATTCATTACTTGTTTCAAGCATGTAGAGAAAATTCCGATAAGCAGCTTAAATATCATGATGACAAAAAGGAAGTGTTTTAATCACTAAATTCTGTTTATCACGCTAAGTGTAGACGAACTTATACAAGAAGTGCTTACAAAAAATCTGAAACGGAGGGCAATGCTTCCGAACCTAAAACTGGTGAACGATGTAGATCTTCTCATTCAGATGTTTGTATATTATGCAATAAAAGTTGTGACAGTAACGGTTTACGGAAACGTAAACAGATATTAACATTTAATAAGCAGAATGAGATCTGGAAAATGGCAAAAAAATTAACGACCAACAAATCTTGCACCAAATTCAAGAATTTAGTGATAATTCAAGTTGCGAACCAAGAAAGAGCCATAAAAATAAACTAGAAGTTAAAAGAATCATAAAACAAAAAAATAATCTTTTTCAATCAGACCTTAAGGAATTAGTTAATATTTGGTCCGGATATATTAGCAATGGTTATAAAGCAGAAGAAATAGCAATAGCCGCCATAGTTAAGGTAAACTAGGAATACGCAGAAAAAATTTAAGGAGTAAAGTTAAATTTATTTAACGCAAAGGAAAAAGCAAAAATAAAAAGCTATTGTGGGTGAGTTATATGAAAGTGAAGCAAAAATGTTAGGAAATCTACATTTTACTCGAGAACTTGAAGAGGAAACAAAAATTTGGGTATTCTCTAACGAATGGACTTCTTATCCATCTTCACTTTTTGAAATGGATTCAGAAAACAATATTATTATGAGAAAGGGAAATAAATCTGAATTCTATAATTCTGTGTTAAAAGAATTATAAGAATAACCGACTGAGCTGTCTTGCATGCCAATAGAAAAAAATGATACTCTTAACTCCGCATATATAATAGATATGATGGCACTTATTCAGATATACCAGAACTTTAAATGCAGAAAATTTAGAGAATTATTTTTAAAATACATTTCATTAATATTAAAGCTTAAGCTCCAGAACTGTCGTCTCGTCGTATGTGTTGGTGATCGCTACAATTTTGAAGAAAGAAAACAGAGAGATATAGAAGATCGAAAAATTGTAATTTTTTAACATAATATGAAATATGAGATAAAATTGATATACCTGATTGGAAAAAAATTATATCAAATTCTAGTAACAAAATAACCCTCTTGACCTATTTAGCTAAAAAACTTGTAAGAAAATTATACTATACCTGATCAAGTTGAAATTATATTAGCAGAAATGTCGGAAGATAACGAAAGAACAATAAAATGCACCAAAAAGGAATCGAATGTGGTTGATAGGTTGGCTTTTACAGGGCACGAAGAAGCTGGATACGAGAATATTTGCAATTATTAATTTTTTTTTTAATATTTGAAGGTATTTCTTATTAAAAGTGTGGACACAGATGTTTTCGTGTTATCTATGTTTTTCTCGGTAAGTATAGAGGTTGAAATTTAGATGGAAAATCCAGAGAAATTCATTTTCAGTTATTAAAAAACTTACAAACTTGCACCAACTCGATGTTAAAACATTAGCAGACAATTTGTTAACAGTCTGCTGCTTATCTGGTTGTGATTTTGCCAGCTTTCTGTTTAGAAAAGGCAAAAGAAGGGCCCTTTCATTAATAGTGTTATCTCGAGAAGCAAATGAGATGAATCTTCTATCATCTGGGACTAAAACTGCAAACGAAAACGAATATAAAATATCTGACCAATTATTGTCATCATGTAGACTGTTTTTTAAACATCTTTATGGCCGTAAAGCCTTCAAATGAAATATGGATGAATTACGAGCCCATATGTTTCCAACTTGCAAGACGAATATCAGGTAAAAATTTGAAAGTCATTATATCTTTAATGATTTGAGTTATAGAATTATATCAAAGTTATAAGGTAAAACACAGAAATAATAAATCATTTCAATGTTTCTAGTAATCTTATTTTTATTACCTATATTATTTCCCTATGAAAAAATATATAGTAATAATGTTACGTGGACCTAACTTTTTCCAAATTTCTTTTATCTGGTGCAGGCCGTGACTGATTGTTGCTTATATCAGATTATTGAGCATTGGTCTATTTAGAATTTTGTTTCGGGTGGGAGGAGGGAGGCTCCAGTCATAAAAAGGAAAGTGCCATTGACTATTATTGTTGTCAACAATCACTCATGACCTACTTTAGATAAAATAAGCTTGGAACAAATTATATTATCTGCAATAATTGTTGATTTTAGGGATTTGCGGCCGACCGAAGATCCGTTTATATTTCATGTCAAGAGCGCCTTTTGCCTTTTGACAATGTGCTATATTTAAAACAGCCCATATGCTAAAGCCAGACGTTCTTAAAATTGTAAAATTTGGATATGGGCTCACGTGCAATTATATAATACCAACATTGATGACCAAAGACGCCAAACCAAAATTTTTAAATACTATCTCCGTTTTGTTATTGCAAATTATTTAAATGTTCAGCAAAGTGCAAATGCCTAAAAGCAAATGTAAAATGTAACATAAGTTGTCTGTGTGAAGCCAAATGCGTTCAAAACTGAACAGCAAGTTGGTATATAGAAAATTGTGTGCATTATATTTCCAGAGATACTACCCATCTACTACGTTACAATAATTATAAATAATAAAACATATTATTTTTACCAATCCCGTAATGCACAGTTTTTTTAAGTTTGTAACTAATATCCGAGAATACTAGTATTCTCGGCTAATATCAT
Source organism: Pissodes strobi (assembly GCA_016904865.1). Lineage (NCBI taxonomy): Eukaryota > Metazoa > Arthropoda > Insecta > Coleoptera > Curculionidae > Pissodes > Pissodes strobi. The sequence continues at coordinate 9,838 of MU184932.1, forward strand.
GCTTCTTTGCTGCACTTTTAAATGACAGTGACGCCTGGACTCTCTCCATCTCTTTCTCTCTCGCATAGCCGCTTTATTCGCTCCCCTACACCCAACAACGATAATAGAAGTATGTATATAGCGCGGCCTCGGGCGCGCGGTCTCTTTAAATTTTCTAGGACTTTAAATAATTACACAGTCAAAACTAAAAGCCGTATCAAAAAAAGTTTTTAATGAAAAAGTTTCTTTGGTTTATCAGGAACACTTTTGTCGCTTATAGTACCTACCTAACTTGAAGGATAAAAAAGTTTTCTCGATCGAGTATTTTACACTGCAAAATGATGATATTTTGTGTAAAGGAGAGCAAAAAAAGTTCTTAGGCCCATATGTCATTTTTTAAAATCTTCTAATATATGGTATCATCTTAAGAAGAGATTGAAAAATATCATATCAAAAATTCAAATCAATCGGACATCATTTAAGCAAGTTATACAGTAGTTTGCAAAAAATAATATTTTAGGCATATTTTTCTGCTTTTTTAAAAAAGTTTTGTTTTGACCTATTTCGCAATTCCGGATCGAAGGGCGAACAAAAAAATCGGATTCAGCATGTCATTTTGCATAGATTTTCATATTTTTTAGGTGGATGTTCGCGACATGTATAGAGCATCCTTAAAACGCTTCCTACGAGCTTTTAGATTCCCAACTATAAATATAAAGAACAGTCTCTTTAAATAACCTGCAAGTTTTAAAAAACTCCAGGGGACTTAATTATTCAAAATAATTTCTACGAATGTTGACTCTTCTTGGAAAGCCATTATTACACAATTATATCGAAAACATTAATATCACCATCAAAGATATAAAAAGCATTGTTATTGTTCATTTTGGCGAAGAAAAATATAACAGCTTTTTTAAATTTATTAGGTTAAGTCGTTTAGTGCTTGTTAAGCCTAGAATTTTGCCGGCTTAATTTAAAAGTGGCGTAAAGAACACATAAAGTGTGGTGCAATAATATAAATATTACTTAAGGCTAAACTATCCTTAAAAACGATGGCGCTACCCGCCATTAATATACTTTTAAAGTAGCTTCAACGGAATTATGATTGAATAGCTTTTACTAAATAAAACCTATTTGTAAAATATAATTGAATTTATATTTTTAGGCAACTGCCAACTTGTTGTTTGCTGCAACGATATTTAACTGAACTTTAAAATTTCAATATTACTTTTAAACAAGCCGAATACTTAAATAATCGTAAAGTGCATATTAAAAACTCTTAGTAAAAGCAAAGAGTATATAATGTAAAGAGAAGACAGCCGGCGAATTTCCTTTGATCTTTCGTCAGCCGTTTCAATGACCTCGTCCCTTTAACTCGGAGATATCGCGACGTTGCCGGATGTAACTTTTTATCAAGGCGGGCGATGTTGACGTCAAGTCAAACAAGATGGCGAATAATCGATTTCATCACAGTGGGTCGAAATAACGAAAATGAGGACAACATTTATTAAATATCTAATACTTTCTGCTAGGATAAAATTTTATATCGAGTGATTTTCATTCAAATTCTCTGAATTTGTTTAAACTTTTGCATTTTCTTAAAATCTCAGTGCTCAACTTATTTTATTTAAAAAATGTGATAAAATTCAGTTTTTTAATGTTTCCGGCGGATTTTTATTAAAATTTATTCAGGACGTCTAAAAGCCATAATTAATCAAATAAGAATTTCCTTCAGTTTAAATTAAAAAGGTGTAATCAATATTTTTCGATTATTTTAATTTAAAGAAAGTTTCATTCAAAACATAGAGGGGATAAACTCTTAGTATGTAGATAAACCAACGAAAAAGTTAATTCTATTCGAATCTCACTTTAAAGCTTCATATTCACTTCCGCAAATTTCGCCTTTTTTGACAGTTGTTGATTTTTCGTGCGAATGTAAGTTTTGGTCCATACTCATTGACGCGAAATTTCGTCGGCGAATAGTTCAATAGTTTTAACTTTTTTGCGAATGTATGCTTTTAGTGGAATAGGTTTTATAGGTTATGTCCAAGTACCGAAAGATGTAAGCAGGTTAGTAATATATTTTTAAGTCTAGAATGGGCTCAATTAATCTCATTTCTGCAACTAAATTGCGAAAATCGCATTTTAAAAATATATTTCTAACCGAAAATTTTCTTTTCTGGTGTCATTTAGCTGGTGGGTATTTCGTAGTTTTAGGATAATTACCAAAAGAACGCAAACGGAACATAAAATAATATCTCCACCGAAAAAAATTATAATTAATATTATTATCCAGTGGTCAAAGTATCTATTCTACAATTTAACTAATGAACCCAATGCCTGAAAAGAATGAACAAATAAATATAGCAAAGCTGTCAAGAAATTTGAGGTTAATTCACAATTATGGTAGAATTCGTAAAAAAATTAAAATTTTTCGCCGCGAATAATTTTAAAGCTAAAAATGACAGTTTATGTCAAAAAAGTGAATTTCGCGAAAGTGAGTATGAAGCTTAATTATTAGAGTAGAATTTTTTGAATATTTAGTAATAAAATTAAAACAATTAATGTTTTATCAGAAATCCGAGGATTTTTTGAGAAAAGTCATGAAAAATGCATGTATTGTAGGTAAGCAAAATTTTACCGAGTGATTGTTAAAAGATTCTATTAAATGAAATGTGTTACATATCATAATTAAAGTTTACACACCTAATTTCAATTACACAATATGAATTAAAAAACTAAACCAAACGTATCTCTAATAAATCTAAACTTAACCTTTACGAGATATATTTAACCCACTGTGTTGGCTGATCGTCCTTGCTTGACGATTGTGTCCGATATAATCCAATAACATACGAGGCGCCCTTTAATTCGGAGTTCTCATCTATCCCTCTCTAATTTGATTGCTCTGTCTTACTGTCCTCTCTTTACATTATATACTCTTTGGTAAAAGTATAAAAATATTTTTTTACATTTTTTTGGAACATGTTTTTATAAGAAGGAATATTTAAAGAACCATATCAGAAATATCGTGGAAAATTTCACATCTCCCATGTAGACCAATCAAATGTCTTTATTTTGTTGATGTTACCATGACAACAGTGATTTATCCTGGTAAATTTTTCGTTGTGAGTAGGCTGCATGAATTTAATAAATGGAAAATTGTCTGTCAACGTTTGACATTATGACATTTTATGATTTGATTTTTATATATTTCATTTAAATATTTCAAAATGAATTCTATAAAAATACTGAAACAGAAATAAAGATGTTCCGCAAATTTTAGCAATATAAATGAGTTACTAAATGCTAAAATACACTTCATTTAAAAGAATAAGATGCATCTTATTTCCTCACATTTAGCTAAAAGAACCGGAAATATATATTTAAGTATTTTATTTAAAAGCTATAGTTGGAACTATATGTAAACACAAAATTTCAGATATTTAAATGTTGTGCAAATTAAAGCAATAAAAATGATTTATTCACACGAAAACTACAACATTTTGTTGTTTACTTCAAATGTTTATTATTAATTATTTTTCTCACAAATAAAACAAAGGCTTTAAAACTGAATATCATAAAAACGTAAAAGTCCAAGAAATATGTTAAATTCCTCTGCCACCTCTTCCTTCTTCAATTCTATTTTTAATAAATCTCTGTGTTTTAATAAGTATATGTAGTATTTCGATACTAGTTTGTGTTCACGAGTTTTCGAAATCCTAAGATTTTTGATAATGCTTCGTAATTCTACGGACACATTGCGAAATAATGTATTGTCCTCAACAATGTTTTTCATCAATAGATTTGTCCATTAAAAATGGTAAGAATATCAACTATTTATGAATTACTCCAACATCACTAATATTTCGACACAATTTACATTGTTTAAACATTTTGAAATTTTGTGTAGTTATTATCGAAAATAACAAACTTAAATTAATTCGAAAATTAAAAAATATTGACCATAGAAGTGACATTCAATGTGTTTCGCGTTATACTGACAGGATAACTGGCATGTGCATCTGGAACTATGAGGACACAGAATTTCGAATATTATATTATGGTTCTTAATTAAGTTCTGTAAATTTTAGCAATATAAATGACTTATTAAATGCTAAAATAAACTTTATTGGAATATTGTGCCTTACATTTAGGTAAAACCACGGGAAATATGAATTTAAGTATTTTGTTGAAACTGAGTTGTAATTTCGAATATTATTATTTTTTTATAACCTTCCATAAACTTTAGCAATATAAATGAGTTACTAAAGGATAAAATAAACTTCAATGGAAAGAATATTATGCCTCATCTTTAGTTAAAATCACCGGAAATATGAATTTAAGGATTTTATTTGAAACTGAGTTAGGAACTATATGAACACAAAATTTCAAATATTATATCAATTCTCTTATTCCTCTGTAAGTTTTAGTAATATAAATGAGTTACTAAAGACTAAAATAAACTTCATTGGAAAGAATATTATGCCTCACATTTAGCTAAAATCACCGGAAATATGAATTTAAGTATTTTTTTTTTGTTTGAAACTGAGTTAGGAAGTATATGAACACAAATTTTCGGATATTTATATTATTTTTTTTAACCTCCCATAAATTTAAGCAATGTAAATGAGTTGCTAAAAGCTAAAATAAACTTCATTAAAAACAATATTATACCTCAAATTTAGCTAAAATCACTGGAAATAACAATTTAAGTATTTTGTTTGAAACTGAGTTAGAAGCTATATGAACACAAAATTTCGGATATTATTATTCTTTTTTTTTTAATCTTTCGTAAATTTTAGCAATATAAATGAGTTACTAAAGGCTAAAATGAACTTCATTTAAAAGAATAAAATGCCTAACATTTAGCTAAAACCACCAAAAATATGAACTTAGGTAGATATATTATCTGAAACTAAATTTGGAATTATGTGGACAGTGGACACAAAATAATGATAATATTTTAAATGATTTCATTACAAAGTTACTTCAAATATTTTATCATTTTAACGAAGGTAACAAATAAATGCATTTTGATAAGTTTAATATAAAATTATACCTTCTACTTGTAATAATTATTAACATAAACATTACAGTTATTATAAATCACTTTATTAAAGCCACTGTTCACATCTGTAGACACTTAGTTATTTTTTCATGATCTGTGCTGTTCATTTGCAAGTACGGCTTAATCGATTGACTGCTTCCATGTCCTGTACGCTTTATTAATTTCTGCTCTTCAATACCAATTTGCGACAAAATCGTAATAGCCGTAGCTCTAGCTGAGTGGTTGGTGACGTCTGTTTTGTATTAATTCCAATTTTTTTGGCAGATGATCTTAGCCAAGATGAAATTGTGTTTTTTCCAACAAGGCTATTTTTGAACCAACCTTTTGAATCTAAATTATTCCAATTTGGATTTAGGTGTTAAAAATAAATGATCAGTAGTGATAAAACTTGTTCTTTTTTCCTTTAGTTTTTTAAAAGGACGTACCGGACATTTTGTGGGATTTTCTTGGTTCGTCACCATCCTTTTACTATCAGCAATCTTCTTACAGCCACCTTGAGTTGTTTTGGTGAAGATCGGATTATATTCTATACGACCAGTAAAACAGCCCATGTGGTCCAGTTCTTCAACAAAAAAGTTAATTTTTGCATTATACCCTTCTCCACCCCTCCAGGCTAGTTCACGAGCAGCTATATGGAATATAAAATTGTCTTCATTCCAACGATCTACCATCTGATCATATTCTTTAATAGGGCAGCGGCACTGACTTTTCTTCTAGATGGATCGCTTTGTAGAGTTTTTCTTTTCGCATTTCTAGCCGCTCGAGCACAAGCAAACTCAGTGTCTGAGAACGGATCAAATTTTATTTTAAAATTATTGTAATTAAATTCTTGAAGCTGCTTGACAGTGGAGTTCCACACAACCTTAGCAACACATTCTTTATAAAATTCTCCACTTTTTCTCATATTGAAGTCTTCTAAAATTTCAGCTAATTGTGTAATTGCAGTCAAGCGATAATTAATACTATATTCCTTCTCTGCGCAAAATTCACAAAACTGCTTCCACACACTGGTTTTGAACTTTACCGTGTTATCTGGAACTAACTTCTTTACATGCGTTTTTATAACACCTGCATTATCATTAAAACTAAAGTTGCCTTATCATTACCAAATCTGGACATTTTTTTCCACTCGAAAAATAAAATAAAAAAACTTTACACAACTCGACCTTCTCTGCAATGACGAGGACGGATAGGTCAAATTGACAGAAATTTAATTTATAGGAAAATTTTTTTGTCATTTTAGCTCATTTAAGCTTTGACGTTACTGCATCTGTTTGGCAACTGTCATAGTAAGTTTAACTTTTAAATTAATTAATCGACGAAAATGTGAAATTTTCTTACCGAATACCCCACGTGTTAAAATTAATTACCGGTAAATTTTGTTCTCGGTTTCACTCATCAAAAAAAAACATTCGTGACCTTGAAAAAAATTTACCGACAATAATTTTAACACTAGGGGTATTACAAGTGATAAAAACTGTTTTTTTTTTCTCAAACACGTTTTTCTGGATTTTAGGAAATTAGGATATTTTATTCTTGAGCAAAGTTAATATTTGTTGTTTGTATGCTGTTTGACTTGGAGGTGCATCTAAGATGCTCGTTAAACATGCACTAACTTTTGGCGATATTAAATTTTCGCTTGTGTTGTGTTTATACCAAAATGTGCTCTTAAAAATTAAATACAGGGTGTCAAAGCTATAAATTCTAATATTTTTTTGAACATTTTCTTCACTATTTGCGCCATTTGCTTGAAATTTGAAATTTCAACGGTTTCTTTGGGGTAACAAATTGTCATTAGTGGCAATATTTTTATACATTAAAAATTCTTATTTTACAGACCAAAAAAGGTCTATTTGAAATTAAAATAAAATATATATTATTTCGTGGTGAAAATTCATTATACATGTCGTTAGATTCTCAGTTAGTCGAGTTTATACACAACACATTAAAATTCTTTTTAATTGTATTTAGAGATCAATAAGAGCTATAATTGGGCCATGATATTTGGTAGTGTATTCACAATCTGATCAGTTTCTCTTTTTTTAAACGCAACCCAAACCCCCGATCCGAAAAATTTTATAAACTAAGTTATTTGATTTACTTTATAATTATAATTTATTAATTTTCTTTAGCTACTCTAAAAGTCCTGGATTGTTCCAATAATTTTAATTTTTGACAGGTCGTGTTTTGTAGGAAATGTACAACTAGTCGGTCTGCCAGAAGATTGTTGAGAAACATGTGGTGAAGCTACAGATTTATAGAGTTCTGAAAGAGAGAAAAAGTGGAACTACTTGTGAGCCCGAAACATCTACGGGGAGGAAGCTATCGGTTGTTGATTACTGTTCCAGAAGCATAATATGGAGACATGTGCACGCCTTTTATTTGAGTAAGGAAGTTGTAAATGACGACGAACACTTGCCGGTCAAGGGAGGAAAGAAACTTTGGACTACTTTAAAGGAAATGAACTTTTCGTGGGAAAAGTGCAACCGGAAGTCGGTACTCATTGACAGAGAAGACATAATTCTTTGGAGGAGGCAATATCTAAGGAATATTCGTAAATATCGCAGGGAAGGAAAACCTACTTAGATGAAACATGGCTGAATGAAGGACATTCTGTTAAGAAAATCTGGCAAAACAATAGCATTAGAAGTTCTCGTCAAGCATATTTAGAAGGATTATCGACAGGTTAGAAAATTCCTTCCGGGAAAAGACGCAGTGTAGTATAACGTACCCGGGTCGATTCAACATAGTTGAATCAGATAAGTAAAATTGTGTTTTGCCTTTATTTTGCCAATGATCGTCAAATTAGATTAAAAACAAATGGATTAAAAAGAGGACCAATACCTACGTTGTGTTATTATTATATCTTGCACAATTTTACTCACTCATTATGCGCTTCAACGGAACACATTTAGGGAAACTTGAGGGAAAGGTGCATCATGTAAATTAAACCACAGATTCCTAATACGCCTAATTTATTAAAGAAAAGCGTGCCGGACTCAGCCTGGAATTCACGAGGGGAAAGAGTACGGCAGAGAAACCCTCGATCTTAATTCCTAAACCGAATTATGCTGTATAATCTATTAGTATTATAATTAATTGAATTACTGTCTCACGCACCGCAATTTGTCGTTCCACACTTGTGACAATACTACAATACATTCAAAACTGAAGAGTTTGGTATTAGTTAGCCAGACGTCGCCAGCAGGTACTGAGGTCCCATACGGGAGGCTACTCAGCTATAGTTGCAAATTGAGCTAATATCTCTAGTAAGACCTGCAGGCCGATTAATATATATATTTCCTTCGTTATCGCTTAGCGATTGATTACATTATTTGTGATTGAATAGTATTCGTTTACTGTTGCTAATTAGTTATAGTCATTTCGATATAATACATTTCAATTACGATATGTGGTTTCATTCTGTGTAATTCTGCACAGGCTACAGATCCTTTATCATTTCGGGTGCTTATAAGCAATTGGCATCAAGTCAAAAATTCAAGGTTACAAAATGATGTTAATTTAAATTTCACATAGGTTTCATACAAAAGCAAATCATTGAAAATATAGCATTTGTTAAAAGAACGACTTAGGGTGCTTTGCTCGCAAGCTCACGATTTATAGCTAGGATATTCGCTCAGTCAGGGGAGGAAAATGTTAGTGGATTCATCAAGTCCCTTACTTACATTACAATCACAGTCATACTAAAACTAAAATTCCAGCACGAAGAGACAGGAAACAATACACAGTGTTATTCACAGCATAAAACGATTTCATTAAATATATACACTTGTTATACCATCAAATATAAATTATCCATGAGAACAAATGAAATATTTGTGCAAATTATGTTTATAACAATATCAAAATATATACACATGTTGTGCCATCAAATATGAATTATTATCAATGAAAATATGAGAAATATTTATGCAAATTATGTTAATAACAATATGAAAAGGTATACACATGTTAGGCCATCAAATATAAATTATCAATGAGAATAAATGAAATATTTGTGCAAATTAGGTTCATAACAATATCAAAATATATACACATGTTGTGCCATCCATCAAATATGAATTATTATCAATGAGAATGAAATCAATATACTTGTGCAAATTATGTTAATAGCAATATCAAAATATATACATATGTTATGCCATCAAATAGGAGAAATATTTATGCAAATCATGTTAATAACAATATCAAAATATATACACACGTTATGCCATCAAATATTAATTATCAATGAAAATAGAAGAAATATTTATGCAAATTATGTTAATAACAATATCAAAATATATACACACTTATGCCATCAAATATCAATTATCAATGATAATAGACGAAATATTTATGCAAATTATGTTAATAACAATATCAAAATATATACACACGTTATGCCATCGAATATGAATTATCAATGAAAATAGGAGAAATGTTTATGCAAATTATGTTAATAATAATATGAAAAGGTATACACATGTTAGGCCATCAAATATTAATTATCAATGAGTATAAAATATATAATGGTACAAATTATGATAATAACAATATTATAAGCTTCAGTTTACCGACCTGTAATGACATAATATTGCAACACAGAAGCAAAACAATTCACCAAAATAAACTGTACACTCCGCTGGCTTCTGACTCTCTATTTTTCGTTCTCCAGCAATACCTTTCGGATCTCCTCCAAAAAACCTCGCAAAAACTCGACTTCAATTTATGACTTGTTTTTATCTTTTACATGTATAAGGGGTGTCTCAAAATATACCCATATATAGGGTGTCTCAAAAATTAATGTATCAGGTCTAATGAAATAGTATTTTAAAGATGTGGGTTATCTCAGCAGGCTAATTATAACGCATATTAGGGCAGATTCCGGTTTTGTACAGAATGGATTACTGCAATTTGAATCCAAATCGATCAAGGATTACCACGAAGAAATGACGGCTGATGTTTTTGAAGATTACCTTCCGAAATGATAACATTACTTCCAGAAAACTCTGTCATAGTTATGGACCATGCGAGATTAGTAGAAACATTTCCAACCACTTCTTGGAGGAAAGAGGACATAAGGTTGGTTGTCAGAAAGATATTTCATTCGAACACGGAATGTCGAAAAGGCAGCTAGCAGAAATAGTTAGGGAAAGCAAACCACAGTTTCAAAAATACGTTACTGACGAAATGGCTAGAGCGCGTGGAATAAATGTGCTTCTGTTGCCACCATACTATTGTGAATTGTATCCCATCGACCTTATATGGGCAGAAGTGAAAGGATTTGTAGCTCGGAACAACACAACGTTTAAGCTAAAAGATGTGCGAGAACTTATGAATATATCGATAAAACAAATCTCTGCCGAAAACTGGACGAATGCCATAAACCACGTCATAAAAGAGGATCAAAAAATGTGGGATCTTGACAATCTCTTGTAGTTATGTTATGGTTTGTAACCTGTTACATTCATTTACCAATATAAACTTTAGATTTCCACTTTAAATTGGCTTGTTTATTATTTTACGTTGTGTCACAAAATATTTGAACAAAATAACTTCTAAAACCCTAATACCCAACACTGATGCAGTCAGTCCCCTTTGATACCCATTGTTATACGAGCAATCCCTATTGTTCTCAAATGTACTGGATGAGTTCAACTACAAATGTGTAAAAGCTACTTGGATTTTATTGAAATATGTACCCTTAAAATCAAATTGGTGGCATTTTATGTCATCTCACCCTGTACTCAACAAAAAGCCATTTACATTTATAATGAAGTTGTTCGTAGCCTACCGATAGATCTAGCCTTGACACTCATCCCCGCTATGCCAGTGACGTCACAACTGTAGGTGTAATTGAGCAAATAATGGATAAAATCGAGTTGCGTTCTTTTACATATTCACTGCAATATCTTCGTACCTAGTTGAGCTATCAAAATAATTTTTTTACTAGTGTAAAGTGCACAGTTTGGCGCTTCTGTCGAAGTATAAAATGGTTGGTATTTTATATTCTAAATATGCTTAAAACATCGGTAACTTTTGCAGTTCAGAAATTATGCAGGTAAATATTCACCAATCGAAAAACTTTTT
>MU184932.1:21380-43471 GCA_016904865.1 Pissodes strobi
TAATTGTAGATGCCGACATAGGAAAGAATTTTAATTAAAATATGGTTTGATAATGCCTGCTATGATCATGCGAAACGTCTGAATATCACTAGGGAACAACCCTATTTTTATTTTAACGATAGCAAAATTTTTGCCTTGTTTGACGTTCCGCATCTTTTCAAATGCATTAGAAATAATTATTATCAGGAACTTTCAAATTAGCGGAGAAAACAATAAGTTTCAATGTTATTAGAAAAACTTCTGAAATTGACAAATCTTCATCAGCAGCAAGAACTCTTCCAAAAATTAGTGAGAAACATATTAACTCTTTTTTGAAAAAAGGCATGTTACTTGGCTTTAAGTATTTTCCAATACAATGGCTGCCGCCAAAAAAGCGTCAATAGTGATTTTCTACCCCGTGACGTAGGATGTCATACAGCGGATTTTGTTGAGTTAATGAACAACTTATTCGATGCCCTAAACAGCAAGCGCCTATTTGCAAAAAAATCCCTGTTCGACAGTAAATGTAATTTTAACATTGAAAACGTTTCTGTTACCCTAATATAGGGCCCCAAATCGTGAAAAAGTACCTGCTACATTTGCCACATGACGTCATTCGCGTAATAGATCGTTTCAACAAAACTGCTAGTTTATTTATGAGATTAAATGAAATTAACCGAAAGTTGATTCGACGACTAACCAAAACTAACCACATCTATTAAAATTAATTATAGCGTATCGTAACCGGTTCAAATGACTAAAATAAGTTGAGACTAAGTGAAACTAACCGAAAGCTGATTGGACGACTGACCAAAGCTAATCAAATCCATCAAAATTGATTATAACGTATGGGAACCGGTTCAAATGACTAAAACAAGTTGAGACTAAGTGAAACTAACCGAAAGTTGTTTCGACGACTAACCAAAACTAACCAAATATATTAAAATTGATTATAACTTATCCGCACCAGTTCGCACAAGTTTAGACTAGGTGAAACTAACCGAAAGTTGATTTGATGAGTAATCAAAACTAACCAAAAGTATCCAAAAGCACCAAAACGGGCTAAAACGAACATGTTAAAAATATTACAGTAACGTTATGGCTAATTGTATATTAATAGATTTTCATATTTACAAGTGGAGGGTAACTTTTTAGGCCTTCATATCCGAACTTTTTTCATTTCTTTAATATATATATTTTTTAATTAATATTATTATTTGACTTAATTATTAATTATGATAATGTTTAATATTAATGTTAAAAATGCATTTCTTTAATTAAATATATTATAAACACTCGTGTTTGTATTTTTACTTTTTTAAACTCTGCTTTTAAAAACTATTTGAATTACAACACGAATCACATGTTTGCATTTTAATTCATCATTTTCAATGTCCCCCCGGTTGCATCTTTGTAAAGGACTGTAAATTTTACAAGATAAATACATTCTTAGATCCCTGATTAAGCTAAGTCGTAAAACTGGCAAAACAGAAATGAGCGAAATTATGCCTCCATGTACGACGGTATAATCCAAACTATTAATGCTATGGAACACATTTTCGAAAATGAAAAGAAAGGAAAATATTCACTTTATACTTACAAATAGACTTAATCAAAACTTCTTAGAAAACTTTTTTTCGATGGCCAGGTAACGAGGTGGTTGGAATTTAAAACCGACAGCTAAGTTTTTTAGATTATTTTTTTGAATTAAAAACATAAGAGGCTCATTAGCACCCTCCAGGTTATCCAATTATGAAGACGATACAGACACACAACTATTATTGTCTGGAATTACAACGGATGTACACAATCACAATCAGAACATTAACACTATTCAATGTCATGAATTAGATAGTAAAGACGATGCTTCTAACAGTCCAACAAAAGTTTCCCAATTAGAAGAAAGTGCCATAGTGCCTAAAGCTAAAATGACTTTGGAAGTATCTGCCAATTATTATTATGCAGGATATTTAGTAAGATGCGTTATAGAACGATTTAAGTGCCCAAAATGTAAATTGAATTTTCAACCAAATATAAATTTGACAGATCCATCAAAACTTTTTTGCTTAATAAAAGTTTTATGGGACAAGAGAGAACATCCCTTGTAATTCCAAATACAAAAGTTGAACATGTTGTGTCGAGAGCAATGACCTCATTTCACATTTAGAAGGTTCTTTGATAAATACAAATATCAGGAACTAGTAGCTACAAAAATAAAAAGTAAAGTTATTTCAAGAAATTTAATTTGGTTAGGATTAAAAACCGACGATAAAAGATTGGGAAATTTGGTGGATAACATATAACAAGACAATTATGTACACAAAAGTCTAAATGGTAAAAGGTCATTATTTGACTTTTTGGAAAAACATGATGTATCACTAACGATTCTAGCGGAATCGCTCAAACAGTAGCTCAAACGAGAGCTAAAATAAACAAAAAACTAGTAAGAAAAGACGAGTCCATTCCTCAGACAAAAATTTTCAAGACTCATGGCTAGAAATATCAGAATATAGAGGCTGGCTACAAAACGGAAGCGACCCATATAAAGCCAGGTATACAATATAATAGAAGCTTTTCTTAGGGCGTTTGCACGCGGTGCGATTTGCTGCCAGCGATACCACACACTGATGCGATGTGTTACAAAATGTCAATGCGACATTTGCATATAAAAGACGTCAAATCGCACCAAATACCTCACAGTGTGCAAACGCTCCTAGGGTATTCACTAATCTAGACTATTTCTCCCCTGATAATTATTGATAGAATAAAAATCTGAATTTGTTATAGGTGTTCTCTTTGCGGAAAAGATTTCACTGCTGGAACATCAGAAATAAAAAAAGCATTCTGGTGGTAAGAGACATCAGGCAAAATTAAAATGTTTGTAAAATATTCCATCAATTAGCGGTTTTGTGAAAAAGCCATGATAGAAAAAATAACCAATTATCTTTTTATTTTATCGCAAAGCTTAAGCTAAAACGAGTTCCATATTTCAACTTTGGAGTATTTCTTGCTTGTGCCGTCTACAAGTTTGTGGCGTCTTATAAATAAAACCCACTGCTATTCTCTGGCATTTTAACTAGGGCCTAATTTGTACGCTCAGGCGAAAACTCGTTCTAGCCTACGTATCGACACTCGTAAATTCATACAGTTTTAATTTTAAATTCTCCAACTTTAAATTTTTCTTTTAATTTGAAATTATTCACTCTCGGTTCGTTCTAAGCTGGAGTGAAGGTTTGGCGCCTATTAGAAGGACAGAAAAAGCGTAACAACATGTCTGCGATGTTCCAAACTATTCAGATTCCGGGCCAACTCCGGGTCGACGATGAGATGCACCGCTCTCTTCTGAATGAAATCCAGCAGCTTTAGGGTGTGCTTTGGCACCCCCAGATGTGTGAGCAATATTCTAAGCACGGTCTTATTGGCGCTTTGTAGAGCAACAGCAACTGCTGCGGTGTAGACAGTTTTTTTGTTGCTAAATAGCGCGCCAAGCTTCTGGGAGGCTGATTTTGCGATGTTAGCAACGTGGTCATGCCAGAACATATTTCTGTTGACCGAGACACCCAGTAGTCCGATTGACGAGTATGAAGGACTCCTGCCATAATGATGTCAGGGTCCGCCGTATTGGCCCTCCTGGTAAACGTGGCCGCTTGTGTCTTTACTGCATTGAACTGGGCCAAATTTTTGTCGCCCCAGGTTTGAACTTTCTCCAGGTCTTGGTTAATTGCTGTAATCTGCTCCTGTCTGCAGTGATAAGTCTCCGTCGCTGGTTAAAGGTTTTCTGATCTAAGTTCGGAGACAAGGGTACTGTCATCTGCAAAACTGCAAACAGAATTATTCGTCATTAAGATAGATGAGAAACAGAGTTGGTGAAAGTATTGCGCCCTGAGGCACGCCCGCGTTAATGGTGAATGTGTCTGAGATGTGTCATCAACTGCAACGTGCAGAGATCGGTTCTTAAGGAAACTGGCAAGCCAGCCGCATAGAGAGGATGGCAGTCCGAAGGACGGCAGTTTGTTATGCAATCCGTCATGCCAAACTCTGTCGAATACCTTCGAAATATCCATCACAATCCTCTCGATCTCTCTTTGCGAAGAAAGCCGTATAACACCATTTCTTACAGATAAATAACAAATATAGTAAGAGCCACCGAACAATATTAAATTTTGTAGTACAATTATTATTTTTAGATAGTAACACATATTAAGGGTTTTTATACAAAGTGTGGAAGTTCAGAAGAAACTTATTGTAGACATTTTTAATATAAAGTATGCACCTAATTATTTTTAGATTACTACTAACTCAAACAAAATATAAAAATATTTTAAATTGTATTAAACAAGGTTATTGTCCTATATAGTAATAGAAATTATAGTAACTAGTATTATTTTTTTAATACCATTTAGTATACATTTTTCTCGGCGTAGTCGAAGAAGGAAGAAGCCTATATACCAGAAATAACTGCAACGTGCGAAAACCAAACTGGCTGAGCAGAGCGCGCAAGTATTTTTCGATGATTTCTTGAAAAAAAGCACAAAGTAACTTGCCGGCCCTTGAGACTCCGACTTTCTACTTTCCAAACTCCAACCTGCAACCCTATATTAATACCATCTCGAAACGAACTCACTGATCTATCCAATATTCATCACCCTCTGCCGATTCAACAGTAATGTTGCTACAGTTACTCTGGCGAGTCTCCTATAATTGTCTCTTCAAGATATCCTCTTGATTACAATCCAAGAGCAAAGGGATCATTCACCTCTATGAATACCGCCAAGTGAAAGACAACTCTCAAAATTTCAGAGCCCAGAAAACGCTGCTTTAATCCTATTTATATCATCATGCAAAACACACTTGTTATTTTAACATATGGTTTAGTTTCGTATGTAATTTTTAAAATCTATAGGTACTTACTGCATAGGACCAAGGTATAAACACTCATATCACCGAACATTAACAATAGACTAGAAGGTTGACACTAAGCCCCGCACTCAGTATTTCCCTCCTTGCCCCGTCACGGAACCTGGTGAAATGCTGGTTAACCGCTCAGGCCTCGTGCCACGTTTCACCCCGTGTCGTCTAAAGTCTGGCGTCTCGCCTTTGTAAGCGCTACATCAAAACTGCTGACTAAGTCACTAAGTGAACCTTCTAGTCTCTTGTTAATGTTCGGTGCTCATACTGAACAATCCATTTCAACAAACAAGCAGAAGAATAACACACTACAATACAACACCCAAAACTCGGATGGAAGCCTAAACCTGCATAATTTACAAAATTCAACCCGTATGAAACACGGCGACTCAAACGATAAAGCATCCAGTACCGCGTGAATTCAAGAGAGATATGCAACGCAGCAAGTAAGTAATTAAATTTTATAGTATAGCAAGTCACATTTAAACCTAATCGCATAATTCTTTATAGAAACATTATGATTTCCGAGAAGAACAACCCCTGCGTCCGAGACATGCTGTAGTAATATCGAACTATAATTTGAACCTAAAACCAATAGATTGGCTTCAGTAAGTTGTTTTTTACCTCTCGAGAGGTAAGAGCACGAATGTGCGTCGACGTAGACGGC
Organism: Pissodes strobi; assembly: GCA_016904865.1. Lineage (NCBI taxonomy): Eukaryota > Metazoa > Arthropoda > Insecta > Coleoptera > Curculionidae > Pissodes > Pissodes strobi. The sequence goes on from MU184932.1 coordinate 26,935, forward strand.
AAAAGGGGGACAATATTAAGTACAATTATAAAAATTGACCCGTTGTCTTGACATTGTATCAAGTCCACCAATTATTTCGTCTTTGATGCAAATAGAAAAATCCAAATTCAGAAGACATTTTATAAATATAGTTATTTGCTGCTTTAAAAAAATAATAGTTTAACTGCCTAATTACTGATTCTTTCTACAATAACGAACTTAATTCTCTAGAAACGTAAATCGTGTTTTAAACCAGTAATGTTATAACATAAAACCAACCCTAAAGCGGAAGAAATTTTAAAGGAGAACAATCGACTTTTAATCATCATTAATGCCGACTAATTATTAAGGGCTGTCGCGGAATTTATCATCAAAGTTTTCAGGGGGAACAATTTAGAAGTTATTTGCCGCGGTTTATAATAAGAGAGTTTATTTTGTAAAACGTTTCGTAAAGAATGGCCTCGTTATTATTATCACCTAGTTACTTAATTTGATTCAAAAACAATTTTGTTTTTTACCGTACATAATTGTTGTCAGCAAGAAATTTGTATAAAAAGAAAGTAATTCTTTAGTGTAGAGTGTAAAGCCTGCATAAGTGACAAAACGAGTTTGTGCCAATGAATGAAATATTTATAAAAACACTTAAAATCTATAAAGCTAAACAAACAATATTTGGCTGTGAATATTATATTTGCGAGAGAACAAGAACTATAAAGGAGAGAACGCATAAAGGCTCATTTTCATATATAGGACTGCGCACCGACTGTGCACCTACCGTGTCGTTGTCCATATAAAACGCACTGAAGATCTTATTTACATTTTCACATATAGGACTGTGCTACGACCTTCAATCCTATTGTGAAAAAGTAGAATACCCGCGACGCACAGAGGTCATTTTATTTTATTTAGGAATTAATAATTCATAAAAAAAGTAGCAAAAAAACAATTGTTTTTGGCCTTATCTTAAAAAGAACATTCCATAAAAGGAAATGTTTTTGTCCTATTTTTTTTATTTTATCGTATTTACTATGTTTTTGACCACAAAAGTGAAACCAATATTCGACTTGTGTTCTTACTTGAAATAGTTGCTATTTATTTCCTAACTTCGATTGTTTATTGCGGCGTTTGTCATCCGTTTTGCGAAATTGTGATTTTACTCTGTGAAAGACTTGGGTAAGTACTTTATATGTTTGTATTACCGTTATTTTTTGATACTTCTAAAAACCTCTAAAAAAATAAAGTAAATAGTATTACTGATTACTCATTTGTTTATAAAAAAAAACAAATTGGTAAAGCTGCAGATTTCGGTGTTTAGGCATGTTTGTCTTGAAATATTTTTTTTTCGTTAGTATATTTTCAAACGTTTTAATCAACATTAAATTTGGGTGCCAAGAAGTGCCTATATCTAAGGATTTTGTTTTTTTTTAGTAACCATGTCAATTCGGAAAAGCGATATGTTTGATGTTTGGTGCGGAGAAAACTTATTACAAGAAAAGAATGCTGCTGTTTTGACCTATGTTTTAAATAAGCTTCATTTAGAAGATAATAAGGATGACAGCAAACGTGATTCAGTACAAGAAAAGGTAAATAGTTTTACTAGTTCTGTTTCGAAAATGTGGAAAAACTGCAATCGCACTCGAAAGGTTTTCGAAAATAGACATTCTGACTGGCTGGATAAAAACATTATTTTTTTTAAAGACCAGGAAAAACCTGGTCCAACCAGAGGCAGACCTTGCAAACTTTTTATGGATCTTGGGAACCAGCGAAAAAAACAAAAGCTTATGCCGGTTTTGCAAAAGTACTCAACAGAAGAGTTGACGTTCGCTGCACGAAGAAGCCTGGAGGCCTCTGGACAAAGAAATGCGTCGCAGATTCTTAAAGAGCTTTCTGATAGAGGGAACGTCTACAGAATCAAGAAAGCAATTTCAACGCCAACTTTGGAGCCAATTAAATACTCTCCAGAGGAAGCACTTGCTCTATTTATTGATTCACGCTTGACAAAAAATCCTACATTTTAATGCAACATGGTGCTAAACAAAGAAACGCAAACATATACCCGAGTTATACCATTCTTCTTCAAGCAAAAAAAAATGCTATCCAGACGCAGATTTTATTGTAATCACAGATACATCTGCAGATGTAAAACTGCAAGCACTTGTCAATCATACAACCCACAGGATTATTGAGTCGCAAAAAGATGTTTTCAATAATGTTTTGCCGAGTATCAAAGATAAAAAAATTAGTTTTATACATAAATGGGGATGCGACGGTAGTGCAAGCCATTCTATCTACAAGCAGCAGTTCAGTGGTGATACGGAATCTTCGAAAACCGATTCTAATTTGTTTTCGGTCTGCCTAGTTCCACTCCAAATGACTGTAGAAAACGGCACTATACTTTGGCAAAATAATCGTACATCTTCCACTAGGTTTTGTCGACCAATAAAACTAATTTTTGAGAAAGAAACGCCCGAATTAACAAAACAAGTGGTTACCAATATTAAACAACAAATATCGGAAATAGAACCAACTAATATTCAGAAATATCAGTTACAAATTTACCATACTTTCAAAATGACCATAATAGATGGGAAGCTGTTCAGCGTAGTTAGTGAGTCTTCAACGCAAACATGTGGTATATTCGGTACAACCCCTAAAGTTATGAATAACTTAAAAAGTATATTAAATCTTACACCAAATGAAACTTTATATGACTATGGCATCTCAACACTTCATGCTTGGATAAGATGTTTAGAATGCTGCCTACATATCTCTTATAAAATAACAATAAAAAAGTGGCAGATACGCGAAGAGAATGAGAAAAATATCGTAAAACAACGAAAACAGGAGATTATACAAAAATTAAAAGAAGAGTTGAATTTGCTGGTCGATATTCCAAAACAGGGTTATGGCACTACTAATGACGGAAATACCGCCAGAAAGTTTTTTCGAAAATATTCCGTTGCTTCTTTAATAACAGGGGTTGATGAAGATTTGTTGAAGCGATTATACATCATATTGACAGCAATGTGTTCCGGATATGAAATAGCCGTGGACGCGTTTACTCAGTATTGCATGGCAACAGCCAAATTGTGTGTTGAATGTTATCCATGGTATTACATGCCTTCTAGTTTGCACAGGATACTCATTCATGGGCCAAACATTATTAAAGCAGCACCTCTTCCCATTGGAATGTTTTCAGAAGGGGCACTTGAATCCCGCAATAAAGATTTTCGAAGGTATCGGGAATCATATTCAAGAAAAATTTCACGGCAAAAAACAATGAATGACGTATTTTGCCGGCTATTATTATCTTCGGATCCATACATATCATCGTTATCTCAATGTATAGGTACGCGTTCAAATAAGGAACCACTGACCCAAGACGTTCTCAATTTACTCCAACAGCCAAGTTTAGCAGAAATGGCAGCCTCAGAACATCTTGATAGTGATAGTGACATTTCCGATAGTGACGGCAGCGAACAATAGGGCGTCAAAAGTTTTTTGTTGTTTAGAATAAGCATTTAAATTGTTTTTTAAAGGACTAGATTAAAACGATATTTTTATGTTGAAATATGCGTTTTTTATGTTAACACTCTGTACAAAATACTTTTATGTTGCAATAAAACTTTCATTTTTGTGTTAGACGTGAAAAATGTTTAAACTAATTAAATTATGCTAATTAAAAATGGTATATATCAGAAGTCCTATTTATTACCACCTAAAATATTTAAAACGACCTCTGTGCGACGGCCGCAGCATGGTAGGCGCACAGTCCTATATATGAAAATCAGCCTTTAAGCCTAGTTCTCAGAGCTTCGTTCTGTCGCCGCGACATCCTTTTCGACCAATAGGAAGCGATGACGTCATTACCCCTGACCCCCACTCAACTGTCGCCAGACTTGTGTGGCTGTAGTTGAATTATTTCAACTTCACTTTGCCTGTCGTGAGTTTGGTGCTTAATTTTGATTATTTGTTACATTTTTTCCTCGTGTTTTAGTTGTAAATTTGAAACGAATTGGACAGATTTCACGTAAGTATCATGTATAAATTGATTTGTCTTCCGTATCCTGTTTAAATTTTAATATATTTTAACCAGAGATCAAAAATTATTGGACCCTGTGAATAAAAGTAACAAATGATTTTACTTAGAATTATCTGTATATGTACGTATTTTGGATAAAATTGAATTTATGCCCTTTTGTAAATGTCACATTGTTTATCACACCATCATTAACATAATAGGCTTAAGTTTTATTCACATAACCCATTGAATTTTCTCTGCCTTTACTTTGTGGAACTCCATAATCGATAGGGAAAATTAAACATTAGAACTGTTTACTAAGATGGTCTTACATACTGTAAATAAAGGTTCCAATTACCAAATTAGATTTACTGGAGTCCCTAGAGATAAGTAAACTTGGAAATTCCGACGTTTTATTCAACTGCCAATTAGACCTATTGAGGTCTTTTATTGAAAAGCCCTTTGTTGAACCTTTTTCAAACCGATTTCTTTGTATGGAAGAACCATAAGCACAGCTTACCTATAAGTTTAGCAATATATGGTCTAGCCAGTAGGAATGCATGTTATTCTTGAAAAAGCTACCCTGTTAGTGAAATATGTCGAAAATTTGTTAATTTTATTTTGTTTGAATATAGTCCAATGTAGTAAACAGTTGTTTAATTTTCCACATAGATAAAAAATTATGTTTCAAGGGTTGATGGAAACTATCCTCAGTCAACGGTTAAATACATAATATTTATATTATATGGGTATTTTTAGAGAATCTATATGCCATGGAGATAGAGAGACAATACCTGTGGGCATTGTCCATATGAGTGGCCTAGAATTTAGGGTAAAATTAACACCGTCTGATATAGAAAGAGTAGATAGTGGTAAGTAGATTAAAACATCAATACACATTATTAGTTGTTGTTTTCTTGAAGTAGTGACTTGCAATTGAGACGATTTTTTCATGTTAGACAACAAACCATTTAAATTAGATAAAGTTCAGGCTTACTAGTATAATGTAAGTGCCACAATTTTTTGTCTGGCAGAAGCTAGGGCTCACACAAAGCTCTGGCAATGAATGTTGGATTTTAATAATATTGTGTGAAATATATGTATTTAAAAACTAGCTAGTATAATATAGCTGCCTCAGATTTGTATGTACCTTTGTTCCTGTTATTTCTAAAAGTGCCCTGCTTTTAAGTTAGCAAGTATGCATACCTAACGACATATTACACATTTACTGAAAAAAATCTTAGAAGTGCTAAAATTACGTAGGTTAATTTTTTTTAGATCAGCATTATGCAAATGAAATTGCAGAGAAATATTTCCAACTATAGCAGAAGGGTTACGTCAGTGCTAGAAATGTCCCTATTTCATCAAGTAGTAGCCAACAATCGGCTATGACTCCAACACGTAGAAACTGGAATAACGAAGATGAAGAGCAGCTTATAGCGTTGGTATCTGATCGTCGACCTCTCTTCGATTTCAGAATACCTCTAAAAGAAAGAAGTAGGGATATAACTAGAAATTTATGGGAGGAAATTATATCTGAAATCAATGGTAAGTGAAACACACTATTGGGAAATATATAAACCAAAGTTGAAATTATGTGATTAAATTTAAATAATTCAAAAAATAGATAAAAACTTAAAATCCAATTATTCAAGCTTCAACATCAAAAGATACATTACTTGTGGCAAATCAATAGTATAACTAAGATCAAAAACATTTTTTATGCCTATTGAAATTATTACAACCTAGCCCTCTCAACTAATATTGAGATTGACACAAGTTAGTTTTATTGCAGCCAACGAGTCAGAACCATTTTTCATGAAAAGATTAATTTTACACTGCATCTCCGATTTTATTTGAAAAATATTGGCGACATAAGCTAATTTAAAAAATAAGCAAAAAAAGTGATTCAAGCCTTTGTCTGAAAACGCTTTAGTGGATACACGATGTCAGAAAATTGGTTATCCAAAATATATAAAATTCAAATATTGTTTTGAAATAATTTTTGTAACTTTTTCCAATTATTAATAAGTTTAATTTGACTAAAAGCAAGTTATCTGATAAGACCTTTGAATTAAATATTCAAAGGTTAAGACTTATTTTAAATACTTTCATTTAAGCTTCATATAAATTTGCAGTGGATGTGACAGCTGAATGGATTGCAAAGAAGTGGAAAAATATTCGTGATAGTTATTTAAAGGTGTGAGCAAATATTAAGAAAAAGATGGCATCTGGATCATCTGCTGAAGAAAAGCTCTCTGCAGAAAAGCTGATTCAAAATCATAAGAACTATGAGTTGCTCTTATTTTTAGACGACACCTTGGCAACCAGAAAGTAAGCAGTCATTGACAAAAACAATTATATTATACAGGGTTAATTGATGACTAAAAATGCAGAATGTGTTTTTTCAGATCATTTTAGGACAAAAGTTTATATATATAGTGTGACTAAGGCCTTAGTTTTTAAGGTACAGGGTGTTAAAATTTCACAAAAAAAGGTTTTTATAAAATAAATATCTTAAATAACCTCTCTAATCGATTTTGCTGAAATTGGGCCGTGTTACTCATACTGAGCTATCTATCTTCAAAAATAAGCGAGATAGATACCTGCTAAAATGTTATTTTTTTTATTGCAGTTTTTTGTTTATATAATTTAGGAAAAATTTAATTTATCGGTAGTTACTGTGTTTATATTAGCTACATGAAATGAAATTCGAAATGCAAAAAAACTGTTGGTTTTTAACAAATATTTTCAAGTATTTCAGCAAGTCATACAGTATAAAAAAAGAGAGCAAAGGCAAATACTATGTTTTTTTTCTTATAATTTTGGCATCAAGTAATGATCTAAATTAAAACAATTTTTTTTCTATGGTTATCTTCCAATTTTTTACATAGGCGAGAAAAAATATATATCGACATAATTCCCTTCCCTTGTACTCACAAAGCATTAACATTTTTTTCCCATAAAGTTATTTCTTTTAAGCGGCTTGGTAAAAAATACAACTTATTTTCTCGGTTCTAATAAAACTACAGTTACATGGTTTTTATTTTGGGCAGCAGACTTAAGACCAATGACTAGTCAATACTACTTTTCAAATAACCTCATACATAAAATAGAAACTAAGGCATTGAAAAAAATTAATAGATTTTGTTTCTTTAAAATTTATACAAGATCAAAATTGATATTTCAGAACGACATCTAATTTGGTTGATCAGCTATCTACAGACGAGGATAGTCTTGGGTCGCCAGGATATGCAGCGATTTCCGACACCCCAAGCAGCTCTAGAGCCCCATCGAAAGAAGGACAGGAGCAAATGAATGCTTAGGATAAGATGTTTTTGGATGCCATCAAATCATTACCTACGCAGAAAGAGGTAACACCCACACACAGTTTCTGTGCACGTTTGAGCGATGGGTTGGAAAAACTGCCACCCAGAATTATTTTAACCAGACTAACGGAAGTGGAGAACAAGTATCTATATTCTGAATAAAATCTATTAAATTAATTTATTGTTTTATTTTGTGGTATACTAAGTAAATAAAAATACTCTACTAAAAATAGAAGATTTTGTATGGCACCTATTTTTCAAAGTATAAGAACTAATTTGTTAATTGTATTACAACAAAAAAATGCTGAGGAATATGTATATAATATTACAATAATTTTTTTATTATTACTTCGGAGGGAACAGTACCCCTACCACATTTATTATCTCAGGATGTACCAACATTTTTTATTTATATTTGTTACATTTAAATTCGATTTCTCAGAATATATTATTTTACATAAAAGTTGAAATCATTAAACTTGAACTATGTCAAATATATAAATAAAAGTTGAAGATCAGCTTCAGAAACTGCCTAAAAAACTTTTATAAGGATTCCGTTTTAAGAAGGTATTCTATATTTGCCTCGTATTTAACTTTTTTAAAGATTTTTGAGCACTTTGTGAAGCCTTTGAAATTGACAGTTTATTATATTTTTATTAAAATTACAATTTTCTAAGAAATAAAAAAAAGTGTAAGACGTTCATTTACAATTATTATTATAAATAATAAGCATCAGCATAACGAGTTAACTCCTCTTCTTAGGAAATAATTATAAAATAAAGGTCGTCGAGAAAAGTCACAAACAGAATTGGCCATGCAATGATAACTTGCATGATTCCCATTATGTTCGCCATTAGAGTACATTCCATTGCCAGGGAACTGCACCCTCTTCGCTAAAGTAGTCTTTAAACTGCCTCCATGTCCCGGGCAGCACAATACCATCTTCATCACAGTCCACTAAGCTGCGAGTAATGTAAACTGTTTCCGTGTCATGCTTAATCAAAAAGTTATGTAGACACACACATGCCTTCACAATATTTTCTATATTTTCTACTTTGCCAATAATTGATTTTCCAAAAATTCTCCAGCGAGCAACTAATATTCCAAATGCGTTTTCTGAAATTCTCCTCGCCCGGGAATGACGGTAATTATATATTATTTTCTCTAATGTACACTCTGTTTTTCCTGGAAAAGGTCGCATTAAGTTTTCTAATAAAGGTAATGCCTCATCTCCAACAATTACATATGGCAATGGTGGTCTTCCCTCAGATATAACTCTGGGTGGTGGTATGGATAAAGATTTATTATTTAATTTTTTTTCAATTAAAGATTCTTTAAATATTCCACCATCAATCTGTCGGCCTTGTGCTCCTATGTCTACTAAAACAAACTGATACTGATCACCCACAACTGCCATTAAAACAAGTGAATGACTCCCTTTGTAATTGAAATATGTGCTTCCTGCATGTGGAGGTGCCTAAAAATTCAGATTAAAATAACAACTTTATCACTTTGGTTAGTTACATTAGTTACCTGCATCAATATATGTTTTTCTTCAAACGTCCGTAAATCCGTCATTACTCGACTGTGTAGGCGGCCGTGAAGTTTCATTTTTCCTCCGCCGGAGCTTTACTTTTCACTTTTCCGCCGGCGGAGGTAAAAGTGTTACCATAGCAAAATAGATACAAACAAACAACAAAACAAGCGTCAACAACTCAAGAATTATTAAACAAAAATGTGTATTTATCACTCAATTTGTGCACTACATTTCTAAAAATCACTAATTTAGGAACAAATTGGTTATTATTTAATCGAACTTGCTCAATAACTGCTTATCAATACGGAATTAAAAAGCAATCGGAGACGCAATTTTAAAAAAAAAATTATTGTTGACAGTGTCCACTGACAGCTTTATGTTACATTACTATAGCAACAACCTGTGCCTATTCACTGACACCGGTATAAGCCGCCTTGCGAACCCACTTATCTTTAATAATTATTATTATTATTACTATTAAAAAGAGATGTTTTTGCATTAATTTGTCGACATTTGAAGAAAAAACAGCATATTTTATTTGGAGGAAAAGTTACTTTTCATGGCTTGCTCTCCATTAACAGCCTCACTCCGTTCGGCTGTTAAACACGAGCGCGCCATGAAAAGTATCACTTTTCCTCCATATAAAATAATATACTATTTCCATCTATAGCCCCGATACAGTTTGGAAAATTCCATACACTTTCAAATCCTTCACTTATTTTTTTTCCATTGGCCTTCATCAGGGGGTACAAGAACCAATGGTTGTAGTACTTTCCAAATTATTTGTACAGTCTCTGCAATTATGTCGGAAACGGTGGACCTTCCAACCCTAAATAAATAAGATTGAGACATTTGGCTATCTCCAGTTGCTAAGTATCTGTAATCAAGAAATGCTTGAATTCAATCTATTTGATTTCCACATGAAATTATTATTAAATGATTTCGATGACACATAAAAAACTGCTACTCTTACCTAAGAGTTATGATTAATCGAGTTTAAGGGTTAATTGGTTCTCTTCCTACATCTGATTTTTTAAATGAGGTCCAACTAATAATAATATTTCATCAAACGTAAACGTACTTGAACCCATTCTTAAAAAATTAAAGTGCATATTGTCTGGGTTAAGCCGCATTTCACTTATTAAAGTATTTCCAGCTCCTAACTGCTGCCTGGCTTGAAAAATTGAACGCACCCAAAATCTAAAAATGAATGCATTATTTTACAAAGGGTAGGAAAGGTAGTATGTGTAAGCATTGTTATATATTTTTGTTCTTTATAAATTCTAGAGTTTGGCCTTTGACTATTTTTTCAAGAATTTTTGATGCAGCAGGAAGAATACTTATAGGTCTAAGTTCATTAAAACTGGTAGGGTTCTTCACTTTAGGCAAGGGTGTGACAAGAGCCATTCTCCACAAGTCAGGTACAGAGTTTGTCTCTAAAGAACTATTTATAATATGAATTAATGGCTTTAAACAGTGTGGTAAACAATATTTTATCATTTTAATAGATATACCATCAATTCCTATTGCACCACTTTTAAAACTAAGAATGCAAGCCAATAGTTCCTCTTCTGTTATTAACCTAAGCCTAAATGGGTCCCAGTCGACACTTGTACTGAGAAAACCATCGATTATCCCTGGTTCAATACCTATTTTTGGTATACTATCCAAAAAAGAGTTGTTTATTAGATTAGGGTCTTTTAAATTATTAGGAATTCTTTTTTTACATTTATTAATTACTTTCCAGCTGGACATTTTGTCCCAAATATTCTTATTTTTATTTGGTCAGGCACAACTACCAATTAATCTACTCTAAGATTCCATAATATTGGTTAGCACCGTAGGAATATTATTTATAAACAATGAATGGTATAGGACTTACCAAAGGAAGCCAACCTTCTTTTTCTTGAACTCCTGGTCGCTTTAACCCGAACTTTAACATTTTGTAGCGCTTTTCGTCTAATATAATAGTAAATCAATATTTGACGAACTCGTACATCCATAATAATATGTTTCTTATTATTTTTCAACTGAAAACACTAAAATCAGACCCAAAACAATAAGGAAAATAAGCATTTCAAATAAAGATGTCTGTCTGGTCGCTAGCGACACGGCGACATTCCGCGACAGCACATCTTTATATCATGATGTGCCTGCAACAGCATAATCTTGGTGGTGGGGATGTGTCGCTGCGACAGAACGAAACCCTGAGAACTAGGCTTTAGGCGGTCGCGGTCCCGTCGCATCGCGGTCTGTGCTAGTCTCGACCGCGTGCGGTGAAGTTCCTTCCCATGTTTTTATAATGTATGCATTCGCACTAGACGTTCTCGCTCGCATCGCGTTCTCCTCCTATCTTTTCCAAAGGATCTCGAGAGACCAGCCCAGAACGGTTCGCGATGCGACTGGACCGCGACCGCCTAATACGTTCTCACCTTTACACTTGACTAAGAGTCAACCGACCTGGTAATGTTTAACTCTAGGCCTATAAATGAAATGAAGTATTATAGTGTTTTACTTAAGTTTTCCTGGTCTATTGGACACCAAAACAGGAATTTGGATACCCAGAGAAAATAACACTGATATGAGCTTTCAGAAGTACACACTCTCGCAACACAAAATTATTTACCTCATGTTTAAAACACAGCGTTTTGGACCTTACGCTGACTTCGCGGATTTTGCTAAACATTCTTACTGGAATCTTCAAGGAAATTAAGTTTCAAATAGAGTTAATAAGTAGTGGTAATCTTAGGTGGCATTTTGTCAAGCGAGTATGCCTGCGATGGCCCTGCCACCCTTGACTGTTATCTACTTCTGTCCGGCTCGTAGAACCTTGCTGAGCCTCCAATGAAGCCTGGGATTGTCGCCCAGTTAAGTTCCTGGAATGCTGAGAGTGTTAAAGATATTATATCAGATTTTCTTGAGTATTTTATTCCGCTAGAAAGGAAAAGGATGGGCCTCCTCCCCTCCCCATTTCGAACAGGTGAGAACATTCTCTACATCTATGAGGGAGATGTGTCTCTTGAGCTTGTAGTTTCCTGTGGCGATGCCAGTTACTCTGAAATATTTTACTGTTCGCCCTTTACTCCTACTCGTTTCCTCGTTGTACGCTACCATTAAGATAACATAGACCTCTACTTGAATCTATCTTCACAAAAATAGACTTTAGAAACTCCCTAGTGCACTCCTGCCTCGACACGTTAATATTCGTCCTACTGGAGTCGTTGAATACAATACACTAGATAAGTTTGCCGTAGCCAACTATGTCATTTTCTAACCATAGTTGCCTTTGTAGAATTATTCTCACCTGTCATTACCTCTATTGAAATTAACTCAAATATAAATGTTGACATATTTCCATTAAAAACCGCTATCTATTTCAAGTAATTTCTCAAAATGTATTAAATTTTCTGACATATTGAAATAATACAATTTATCAGAAAGCAGAACATGATCGAAGGTGTCCTCAGCTTTGGCGAATTCAATCAATGTGCGAAAAACTCTTATCTAACACCTAAGAACAGTGTGATGAATACCTGACTAGATCACTAGTAAGACATTAGCGCGAGACGAACCATCATTCAATTTAAGCAACAGTTTGTAAGAAGTATGCATCGGAATGCATCGTTTCATATGAATCATACCCTGGGCTTAGTACAACAACTAGGTAACTTGATTTTATATAGATTTCAGTTATTCACTTACTCGCGATCTACTAAATGGGCCCTTTTGAATTCTATAACTAGGTAAGTCATACGACAACCATATCTGCGCTGTAACAGTGGCTTAAAATAGGTATTTATCAATTTGGCGCAAATTTTGTTACTAAAACTAGCTATGTTTAGTTGCCTACTTGTAGCACCACGCGTTGCTTAACGTAATCGAGTTATCCAGTTATGATTGTAGTACTCTCAGCTGATTTTGTAAACAATCGTTAATGGTGTTGTGTGACGTTTAGGATATTGTTTAAAATATGAGTTCCAGAAGTAAACGGATAGTAGCAGCAGCTTTAAAGATCTGTACTGACCAATAAGGTAAGAGGGCTTTAATATTTTACTTATATTTTGTGTGATATACATTAATGCATAATAAAGGCAGTTTTTAGGTTGTTTATTATTTTTGTATTTGCTTTTTGCTCAGACCTTATAGAATTAGAGCCATTTCGAGTTACCTAGTTATACACGCACTAAATAGATTTGTTTTTAATTACCTACCTATTTGTGCATTCACAAACTATTCGTATTATTTTTTTTCTATTATTAAATCAACGGGTTAACAGTGACTTTTTTATTGTTTTTCAGATAGTGATAATGGAATGCCTTCCACATCATGTCCCAATGAGTCTGAATCAGAGGCTGAACCCTTTTCTCCTGATGTTTCCGAATATTGTCCGTCATCTGAAGGTGAAGATATGGATGAAGAATCTAGTAACGTTCCTGATGCGGATAACTTAGAAGAAGAAGCGAATGACAATGAAGTACTGACCCAACCAGAGGCAAATGATAATGAAGCACTGATCCAACCTCAGAGAGAGTTTAATGGAATAGAAGAGACCCCTGTTAGAACTGAAAAGCCGAGAAAAAGATTGAAACAGCCCGACAAATGGAAGAGAAATGATTCAAAAACCAAGCGACAACGTGGTGAAGCCTATATTTCAGCTAGAAACAAATTTGTCCCTAGCATTTGCAGCGAGATCCATGTACAGTAACATGTAGAAAAAAATGTTATCAACGTTTTTCTAATGACGACAGGCTTGCTATTTTTAGCAGGTACCAAGATTTAGAAACTTATGAAAGAAAACGTGATTTTATCCACAGCAACACTGAGAAAATTGAAAAACGGGCTACTACTAGAGAAGGGTCACGAAGAAATTACACCGTTCTATTTTACTTGCCGAAAATGGGCGAAAATAAATTAGAAGTTTGTAAGACTACGTTTCTTAACACAATTGGCATTCGCAAGGGTGTAGTCGATATTGCAATGACAAAAAGAACCAAAGAAAATACAAGCGAACTCGATAAGAGGCAGGCACGTAAAGAAACAAATAGCTCACGAAATTGTTAACAGTGTAAGAAATCACATTAAAAGCTTCCCTGTGGTTGAATCTCATTATTGCCGGTCAGATTCAAAACGAAAATATCTTGATCCATCGCTTAACATCAATCTAATGTACGAAATGTACAAAACAAATCAGCAGGAAAATAATTTGCCAGGGGCAAAAGCACCTACGTATCGAAAATTTTTTGTAGAAGAATACAATATCGGATTCCACCGCCCTAAAAATGACCAGTGTCGTACGTGTACTGGTTACAAAACAACTACTGTCAATAAAGATTAACTTGAAGTAAACTATCAATTTCATCTCTTGGCAAAAGGTCAAGCCCGCTAGGAAAAAAGAAACGACAAAGTTAGGGCTCAAGAAAATAACACAGACTTTTTAAGTTTCAACTTCGATCTCCAACAAGTTCTGCTGGCACCAACAGACCCTACTAATCACGCACTGTTCTATAAGCAGCGATTTAAGCCTTTAAATTTTGCAGTTTACAACGTTGCTTCACAACAAGGTGATTGTTATTTTTGGACTGAAGTTAACGGAAAAAGAGGAAGTTGTGAAATAGCAACATGTCTTTATCAATATTTCCGGTCTCTTTCTGCAGATATTACTCACATTTCGTGTTTTAGCGATCGATGCGGTGAACAGAATCTAAATAAATTCGCGGCAGGGATGGCCTTAACAGCACTTCAAGAACTGCCACATTTGGAAACAATAGATTTAAAGTTTTTGATTGTGGGTCACAGCGAAATGGAGTGTGACTCCATGCATTCGGCTATAAGTACCGAGCAGCAAAAGGTAGGAAAAGTGAACTGGCCGGCAGACTGGAAAACAATATCGCGGAGTGCGAGAAGGAAAGGTGAGAAACCTTACATTGTCCATGAAATGTCTTACGATAGGTTTATAGATTGGAAATCCTATGTACACAGCAACATGACTATCCGGAAAGGAGACACAAATGGTAGACAACTAAGCTGGCAGAAAATGTGTTGGCTTAACTTTTCCAAAGAGCGACCATGTGTTATTCGATTTAAAGAAAAATTTGATGATGACTTCAGAAGCCTTGATTGTACCAAAAGAACCAGAAACAAAATTACTTTTGTTCCTGTAGATAGCAAGCCTTTATTTGCGGACCTTTTACCGATATACAAAGAAAAGCATACCGATTTAAATTCGACATTTCAGTCTGTGCCTCCAGCAATAAACTTAGAAAATCTACCACACAATAAATCTTCCACACAATAAAAATCATAAAAACAAAAACTCTCAGAGCAAAGAAATTGAATCGGAAAGTGACTAGTTACTAAGTTAATTTTTTAATGAGTCTTGTGTTTCTCGGAGGAATTGTATAAGACTTAATGTTTAGTTTATGATTTTCTTGAGAAATGATTTTAGTTTTGCTATTTATATACATTTGAGATTCCTGTAGCTTCTTTTATGTTTTAAATATACATATTTGATACAAAAACGTAGCCTTCTTTGTCATTCATAACTACGCAAGTGGTTAATACATTAATTTCATTGTCGGTATTACAACTAGATAACTTGTTTTTTTCCATACCAAAAAATTTCAAAAAAAAAATTGAGCAGTCTGCTAGTACTCGAGACACTGATGTGTAAACATATCCGATAACGAAATTGATTGTAAAAAATGACAACAGCACGTTGTGGTCCCAAGCGGTCACCCATCCGAGTACTAACCACCCCCGACGTTGTTTAACTTCAGTGATCGGACGAGAACTGGAGCCTGTTTCATAAAAATGAACAGTTGATGAGCGACGAGTGAAGAGTTGAGGAGTGAAAAGTAAATGTCGTTTTTGTTTCAAAATACATTTGCATGTACTCCTCACTATTCATGAAGATTTGACGAGTACAGTATAAAAACGAGATATCGCCTTGTCGGCTTTTTTCTTAATTAATCTTGAAATATCGTTAAACGGGCCGCAGATTCCCCAAATATGCCTGATAAAGTAGTTTGACCATACAATTTTAACGGTGAAAGTAACTGCGTCTAAAGACTTTTTGTATAGCTTCAGTACAGTGTACATAATTAATTTAGAGTATTGCGCACAAAATGGATAAAAAATTGATTTTTAAAGAAATTGCGCGATTATAAAGACATACTGGATGGGAAATTTTCCGATAAGGTGTCAAATGAAAAGAAACAACAAGCGTGGGAAGAACTTTTGCAATATGCCAAATCAATTGGGATGGTGACCGAAAGTTGTACAAAAGAAAAACTGAGAGACACAACTTGAGGAAATTTGAAAAGACGCGCCAAGGTAAGTGATTTATATTCATAAATAAAGGCGGTTAATAATAGAGTTATCATTTTATTTTTTAAGAAAGCTGTGTACAAAAATGTGTGTCGATTAAGTAAAAAATTTCTGGGGTAGGGAATGCTTTTTTGCTTGTATCATATTCCGTAAATGTGATTCACAAATTTCCCGGCTTTTCGCGACGAAATACTTAACAGAAGAGTTTAGGTTTGATTTCATGAAAAACAACCGAATCGATAGCCCGTAAAATAAAAATGATTTTGCCCTGACAATTTCACGAGGCCTCAAATAGTACTCAATCACACTCATCCAAAAAAAATGAAAAAAATTAATAAAAATATA
>MU184932.1:63471-88868 GCA_016904865.1 Pissodes strobi
ATAATAGACAAATTATTAGAAAAATCAATTTTTCTGTAGAATTTACTTTCAAATATTTAAATATACCCTTATAAATACGTTTTTATTACCAAACACTTTTCGACATAATTCATAAATTCTGCCCCACTGTGCGACGGAGGGAACATAATTCAAGAGCACAGCAATACATTAAAGCATGTGCAATAAAAAAAATAAAATATTGAACACTGGAATGATGGGGAACGTGATTGCTAAATAAAATGCTATAAAATAAGGAAATTGTCCTTTCTATTACCTACCCGATCAGAAAATGTAATTTGCGAATGGGCGAGGAAAATGGCTGTTTTCTTCCCAGGGAGGTAATAGTTATTTGTTTTACTAGGCAGCAAAGTAGTAGATTGACTGCCGTGCTGATAGTTCATAGCCGAGCGTAGCGAGGCTAGGAATTCAGCTAAGGCAGTCAATCTACTTTGCTGCCGAGTTGAACATATATATTTTTTCTCCGATTGTTTATAATGATATATGTATATTGTATATTTGCAAATTATAACAATTCCCACAATCTTTTTATTTTTCCGGTAGTGATAAATTAAAACAAAATTTTATAGAAATCGCAATGGTTGGAACGGTTGGTTGCTATGGAAATATATATGTTCATAATAATAATAATTGTAGTTTGACAATTTATGTCAAATGTTTTATTTCCATGGATACTAATCATTTTGCTGCCTAGGCAGGAAAGTCCTGCCTAGGCAGGAAAACTAATACTTGTTGATTGATATGTGTCTGCAAAATTAATATTTGCTGTCAATCGAAGAAAAAAATTACCTCCCTAGGAAGGAGAATCATCGTGACAAGTCGTGACAACTGCTATGCTTGTATTGCTAAAAACGCCATAGCACCAAAATAATATCGAGACGGTGACGGCTAGGCGACACCTACTTGATTATTTTCATATAGCCATTAAATTCAAAAGCTTGCTGCGATTGTTCTTATAAGTATTCATGCATTACATATCTTAACGGAAAAATTATAAGTAAGTATACAAAAAAAACATATACATCTCAAGATCGAGGAGTGAGTACATAGACAATTTTGGTGTTAATCCAATGGACAATATGGGAAATTGCGGGGCATTTTGAGGCAATATAAAGCAGTGCGAGGCACTGCGAGGTAATATAGGGCAATGTAAGATAAGGTAGGATATTGGGGGCCTTGAAGAGGCGTTCATAATGAGGCGATATTGTGCCATAAATGGGAATTGTTAGCCATTGTGCATGCCCGCGATTGACCTTGACTGCTCTTTACTTATTTAGTGGGAAAATACAACAAAGTTATAGTGACGTTTCGGAATGAAGATAGTAAGTAATAAATAATGGAAAAGCATTTATTTTAAATGTTTTAATTTGAGTAAGGAAATAACAGTAAAATGGGAAAATCTAATAACACAAGGGCTTTTTATTCTCTATGTTTCTGGGTGTAAGGGTTTAAAATATATTAAACGGTTGAAAAGTGATATGCTCTCTAATCCACCTTTCTTTTTGATTTTAAAAGTTGATACAGGATTTTCTATTTTGAATTGTTACGGCTTTATTTTACCTTTTTATAAAAAATCTGTGGATATATCGATAGGTTGTACAGTTTCAAACATTTAACAGGAGTAAATGCGCAAGAAAACAAATATTTGAAACCTAAATTTTAAATCTTAATTGATTTCAGATTAATGTTTCGCACTATTTGTAATACGAGTAAAGGAGGAGAGTTTCACGTTGAAGCCTTTTTTAACACAGGATAGATCTTAGCAAACTAAGAAATCCCATAGTTTTGTAAAATAATTAAAATATACCTAAAATAAACTGGTGGATAATTCCTTCACATGACAACGCTGCGTTGGGCAGTCTTCCTCAGCCGGTGCTAACGAGCGGCGGCTTTTCTTTGACTCTTTGAAACTATGGAATAATAAGTTTTATTTATTTTATGGAAGTCGATTATCGTCTGGATCCGAAGATATTCATGTCCTGTTGCAACCGGGCGTCTTCAATTTTTCTAGTCGTCCTTACCGGTCGTAAAATAGGACTTAACACTATGTTATTAATTTCAGATTCTAACCTCATATCGTAATGTATTATCAAAACCGAGTTATTTACGCTTTTGACTAACTACTCCTACATTTATGCTAATTTTGTAGGTTTATAAATGGATACAAGCAATAATAATGTTGAACTGAACTTAAAAAATAAACTATTAAATATAGTGTTGCCCGCCTGTGCGAAAGCAAGGAGAGTCCATAGGCGTAGACTTTGAAATTGTGAGTTCATCATAATAATAATTTTAATAAAGTAAATACGTTTAGTTTTAAATGATGGTTTTATTTCGGGTGCATTATTTAAAATAAATGTTTGTTTTATTTATAGTGTGTGGGATTATCAAAGTCGACGGTTGCTAGATATGGGGTCTTAATAGTTATTTTGCTAATGAATGCGGAAAGAGATACTATTCCACATAGCGGAGTTCAGGCATGTAGTCGAGTGCGAAAACGTCATTTTCCGCATGAGCTGGAAACAAAATTTTAAAAGGAGTGTGTCGAAAATACTTATTTGCTTTTCTGTAAGCAAATAAGCGCACCTAGCAAAAAGCAAAAATCTTTAACCTAAAAATGTCTGAGAAAAAGTATAAAAAAGTTGTTTGGAAAAATCGAGAGATTTTTATAATACAGGGTTAATGATCGTAGAAAAAATAGTATATTCAATTAAGAACCCAACATAAGAATATGACATGAGCATTAAGCAACAAATATTTAAATAAAACTTCCAAAACTTATTTCTCGCATAATTTCAAATTTGAAGACGGAACTTATGATACCAAAATTACACAACTCTATCCCGTTTTAACGTTTTTGTGATACATAGGGTTTTCCAGCTCCCAATGGTTGAAAGAAAAATTAAATAACCCACTGCTAGCCGCAAAAATAAATTGGTTTTCATTTTTTTTTGCCACAAATAGAAAAGAACTGAAACGTACAAATTTTATTTAAAAACATAAAAATATGACAAATAACTGGTTAACCCAAATACAGCTACCGTATGTTACAACATACACCAAACAGATATCGATTTAACAAAAATTTTGCTATTAGGAGATAGATGGTGCTAGGTGTTCTAATTTAAGGTTTAATTTTTCTAACCTGTTTGCTTTATTTACTTTGTTTTCGACTAGTGGATTGCAAAAGAGCTCGACTTTTAGTTGTGATTGTTTATTTTTGGAAAACATGGCGAAATGGGAGTAAGTATTTTTGTATTTTAAAAACATTTTTTTTTATTTAGCAGCTATTTATCTTAAGAAATGATGTGAAATTTATAACATATTTGATGTTTTATCCAAGACAGGTGTATTTTTGATAAAACATAACCTAAGAAAATAGCGTCTGTTATAACAGACAGTAGTAGTATGAGGGGTTTTATTACTTTTTTTTCAGTTACTGGAAAATACCCTTAAAGTTGAACGAGCTCTTGGAAGAAATAGAAACAATTGATGACATTAGCTTGATTCCAGTTGAGATATTAATTTTTCCTCCACCAGACGATTATGGCACAGATGAAGATTCTGGAGACCACACAATGGCTCACATGAACAATCTTCCTGGAAATCAAATTCGCACGGAGACAGAGGTAGGATTTGATAATGAGTCAAGGAACAAGTTGGCTGGCACTTCACCTGGACAGGGGACAAAGTACTCTAATGTGGTGGATTCTGATCATTGGGACAGCGATGACGATCTTCCATTATCAGCATTTTTACCCACTACGGGCAAAAACTAACGGCAAAGTCAAAAAAATCAAAGACTAATTTTACGTCGAAAAAGGCAGATAGAGTCAACGACAACGTGATTGGACCAAAATGTCTGAAGCAAAGATTCTGTTAACACCTTTGGAACTCTTTGGTTTATTCATAGACCATGAAATAATTGATTTGATCATAAATTACACAAATTTATACGCTTCACAACACCACCGTGTTGCAGACATTTCAACAAGTGAAATAATATGTTTTTTCTACGATCATTAAAAAATAACATTATTATAGATCTGCTTTCAGTCAAACAATGTCATTCATTACTCACGGGCCGTTGAGTAATATTAAAGAAGTCACTGGTTTTAACAAATTCAGGCATGCCATGACCGTGTTCTTTTGTCAAACTATTTTGCAAAGATCAGATCAGACGTCAAAATGACTGCGAGTTCAGAAAGTTAATAATAATAATAATTATGGAATCCGATTCCGAAAATGAAGTAGAAATGTGTACGCCTTCAGAAGTTTTAATAGCTACAGAGCATTTATTGCCTGAAAAATCCAGGAAAAAGTACGAAATGGTGTATAGCACTTTTATGGATTGGCGAGCCCGCAAAAACGTCAATTCTTTTTCTGAAAATGTGCTATTAGCTTATTCTGGAGAACTTTCAGAAAAATACAAATCTTCATTATTATGGAGCCAGCACTTTGGATATAAATAACAACATTAATATAGAAAATTACTCAAAGTTGCGCAGTTTTTTAAAACGAAAATCTGAGAGATATCAAGCAAAAAGTCCAAAACATTCACTCCAGATGAAATTAATAAATTTATAAATGAAGCAGATGACCGTATATATCTTGCAACAAAGGTAAGAAAGTTAATTATTATATAGTATTTGTATTAAGTATAATGATGTATTATTTATTTAAATGTAAATACATAAAAGGGAAACGGCGATAATATTTAATATCTTAACATTTATTCGTGCTGAAGTACATCCAATTTATCTTCCCAAATGGCGCGTTTGGTTAACGCGTTGAAATTGTGGTTGGGCTTTCGCGACATCGCATTGGTTGTGAGTTCAATACTCGTCTCCTGACGTTTTTTTTATCTTATATTTTTGATATTTGATTGATACAATATACTTATTTGTAGTTTCTACTAATAAAAAGTATTTTAATATTATTATTATTATTATTTCATGTTAAGTTCAGTATTATATTTTGTCAATATTGCCTAACAAAATTGTATTTAATCTTGGCTATCGACTCTCTTTTTTGATCGGCCCTGTATAATGATCGTAGAAAAAGTATAGTATTCTACTCGCATGTAATGGCCATTACTCACTCGGATGAATTACGGCCCTCGCCTTCGGCTCGTGCCGCAAACTTCATCCTCATGAGTAATAGCTATCATTACATGTTCGTTGAATAATATACTATTATCGGAATTTTAATACTATCTGGATATAACCAAATCTCACGGCGTTCAATGTATTGGGAAAATGCTGATGGTGCGGGAAATAAATTGGTATACACAGCAATGTCTAGAGATAGATTTAACCGTATAATGAAAAACATCCATCTCAACGATAATACAGCTTTAGAAAAAAAATGACAAATTTTCTAAACTCCGTCCATTATTTAATAATCTAAACACAAAATTTCAAACGTTTGCACCATTTGAAGAATGTCATAGTGTAGATGAATCAATGGTGCCCTATTATGGGGGCCATGGCGCCAAACAATTCATTCGTGGCAAACCCATCAGATGGGGTTATAAGATCTGGGTTGGTACAACAAAACAAGATTATATAGAATGGTTTGAACCATACCAGGGTTCAAATACTCCACTACCTGAAAAATATCAACAATTTGAATTAGGTGCCAGTATTGTTTTAGGATTTGCTGATGTACTCCGGGAAAAATATGACCAAATTCAATTTCATATATTCTTTGACAATTTTTTTACTTTATTACATTTACTCTCTGAACTAACCAAAAAGGATTTAAAATGTACTGGCACATTGAGGGAGAACCGATTGCATAACTGTCCCCTAAAAAGCTCTGCAGTTTTAAAAAAGGAAGCACGTGGCTCATTTGATCACAGGTTGTTAATAGAAGAAAACATTTTAATTTGCAAGTGGAATGATCACAATGTTGTCACTATTGGATCAAATACAAGTTCACCTTTTCTCACTGCACCCGTCAAACGACTTTCTCAAAAAGAAAATAAAATAATAAATATTGATCAACCATATCTTATTAAAAAACATAACGAGAATATGGGTGAGGTCGATCGTGCAGATCAGACATAAGCCTATACCGTACTTCAATTAGAGGGAAAAATGGTACTTATGATTGTTTTCACACTGTCTTGACATGGCTGAGCAGAATGCATGGCAGCTACACAGATCAAATGGCGGTAAAATGGACGATTTAGCTTTTAGAAGGTGCATCGCAATAGGTCTGCTGGAGACGTACAAAATAACAACAAAACGTGGTCCCTCCAAACAAAGTAAAATGCATCATTTCCAGTCAAGATACGACAGACTTGACCATGTAGTAGTTTACCAAGAAAAACAAACGAGATGTGGTTCTTTTCATAAAATGTATGCATTTAGATGCGAAAAGTGCAATGTCGCTTTGCATCCCAAGCAATGTTTTTTGCAATATCATACAAAATATTGAAAATAAATTTACTTTTCTAACTTTGTATCTTTTATTAATTTTTTATATTATGCTATAGTTCAAATTACTACTGATTTTTTTAACAGACACCTCACATGTCAAAAACCAAGGAATATCGAAAAAACTTTTTCTATAAAAGTTTCAGTCGTATTAGGTTAATAACTACATATATATTTAAAAAGTAGCTTCTTCTATTAAATACTTTTATATTTTTTCATTTCATTATAAATACTACTACCCTGACAAAAACCTGCTAAATAAGCTGGTTTATCTAGAAAAAGGAAGTATCTAGAGTATTTTTAGTAATTTAAGAACATGAGTTTATTTAGCCCAGATAAATCAAATTGTCTGCAATTGGTTTAGTCAGATTCGCTAAGCTAGCAAATTGTGTAAGTTTTATTAAGCTATTGTATAATTTTAATAAAATATCAGGCCTACTTGAAAATATATATTTTATTTATTTTAAAAACCGGAAGTACCCGTATTATGTACATAATATACAAATACATTTATTAAATGTCTGATAATATATGATCCCCGCCACTGTACTACTGTGTTTCATTTACCGTCTCTGGTGTCAACAATGCTCTCATTATATTGGTGCACTACTTTATTACGCGCATAATCCCTCTCATATCCCAATTTTCATAAAATCCCATCTTATTCGCATTTTCTTGATCAATATTTGAAGGAAAATTTACCCAAACATGCAACAAATGCTCAGTAATAAGTTGACATATCTCACTTATTGAGCGGCTAATTAAAGTTTGATTCAAACAATTCCAGCCAGACAGTCCAACTGCCTTTTGGAAAGACCCATGCCCCAAAAAATGTATTGTTGCTAATAGTTGAAGGTGAAAAGGTACACCTGAAATTCTTCTCCTTTGTTGAGCATATGGTTGAGTTTTATTAATAATATTTTGTATTAGATTTTTCGATAATCTGAACATTTTTATAAACTGATCCTCTGGCAACTGAAAGGCGTTTTGGTGGTCTCGAAGCTTTCGCCTTTCAAGCCGCATTTTATTACTAAAAAAACAAACAGAGTATAAGAGTAAATAGTAAAGAGTTACTATTTAAAATTTTACCGTGTATAGTCTTCCTGAAACAAATCAAATATAAAAATGCCATTATACTACTAGTAAAATTACGCAGAATTTCTTAATAAAAAATAATCTTTTTTGTTTGTTTATATTGTTTTTAACCAAAAAATGTAACAGTACGCCGCCATTTTCCGAGCCGTAAATTTACATCCGCTATAAAGTTACTTTACAGCGCGACGGAAACTATAGGATTGCGAATTCTGTTACATCTCTTACATCAAATCAAGGTTCCATATCATATCGCTTACAGCGTGCTACATTGCATACAGAATCGCACCATTAAGGCGGGCGGCCACTGCGAGCGAAACGAAACTAAGCCAAGCGAAGATAGGATTTCTATAAATCAGCTCCCATACTCTTAAATGCATCTGCGGCCACTTAAGCGAAACTAAACGAAAATATACAAGCGAAGATTTTAATCATAGTTTCGTTTCGCGCGCTTTAGCTCGCGTCAGGTTCCAGCGACGTTTAGTTACTACGCAGCGGTCAGTTCACATGTGCCAGCGTGTATGTAAAGTCATTGTTTACGTAGCGGAAAAGTCAAGTATGTCTTGTAAAATAGCACAAAGTGAGTTGTTGATTGAATGTGTTCGGAAACACGTTACATTATATGACACGAATTTAAAAGAATACAGTGATGCCCAGTTAAAAACTAAGATATGGGAAAAAATTCCAAAGAATGCGGTTTTTCAACAGGTAGGTTTTATTTGACTATTGTAATATAAAACTCGTAATATTATTAATGATTCTGCCATGGTAAGCAACCCTGTGGTGAGTTAAAATATTCCATAAAATCATTTCTGACTTCGAAAGCCTCTTGGCCAGCTCTTCGAGAATGACAAAGTCTGTTTGGTATGTCCATCAACTGCTGATTATGTATAGAGTCCTTGGTCGCTTCATTATTTTCGGATATATTTTCAGATAAATAATTGTGTAAAATACATGTAGATTTAACAACAATATCAACTACTCTAACAGGGATTTCAAATGGACTCCGATATACTCTCCATCGTGCAGCCAAAATTCCAAAAGCGTTTTCTACAATCCTACGTGCTCGGGATAGGCGGTAATTGAAATGTTCAAGTCTAGGATTGCCAGAAGCTTGTCTGTTTGGATAAGGTCTCATTAAATGTTTAAGCAATGGAAAAGCCTCGTCTCCGATAGCCACAAAAGGCATTAGTTTACCGGCATCGTACAATGGTTCATCTGGTGGCAAATTTCTACCCAATTTTAGACGTTGGCCAAGAGGGCTGCTTGAAAAAATTTCACCATCACTAAATCGACCCTTTGCGCCAACATCTATTCCTATGAATTTATAGTTGGCGTCCACTAAAGCCAGCAGTACTATAGAAAATGTCTTCTTATAATTAAAAAATGAAGAACCAGACTTTGGAGGTGCTTTTATTGTCACGTGTTTCCCGTCGATGGCGCCTATGCAGTGATCAAACTGCCATTTTTTTTTAAATTCAGCTGCAACGGTTTTTAAATCTTCTGCATTTGGATCCGGCATAAACTGTGGTTGCAATCGCAACCACAATGCTTGACATACGTCGTTGACGCATCGTGCAACAGTTCGTGGACTAACTCGGTAGCTGTATGCCAAACTCTTGTATGAATTTCCTGTTGCCAGATACCTAAAAAATAAATTTCTTTAGTGATGCTTCAAATAAATTATTGTTTCGAATACACGTATCAAAATATATTGTTTTATTAATATTCTAGCCACTATACGTACTAAACGAGTAAGCAATAAACATTCATTTTAGTGTAGTGCCATAAAAATACAAGGTATATTTGTTTGCTTTTCAGGCAACGTAGCAAAAGCTAGTTGGAAAAATCTTAGAGACAGCTACAGGTGCTCCCTTAAAACTGCCAAGTCTGGCAGAAGTGGTGATGCCGCTAAGAAAACCAAACCCTGGAAGTTTACGGAACAGATGAGTTTTTTAATCCCTTATATGAAGGATCGACCGAGAAGTTCCAACATTTCATACAGTGATGAGACAGCATCACAACTTAATGAGACACATCAAATAGAGGATTCTAATGGCGTAAATGAAAACGTACATGAGGAGATTGATGGGTCGTCTGATACAGTGGGCTATGATGATGATGTTTCCCGAGTTAGT
This sequence comes from Pissodes strobi, assembly GCA_016904865.1. NCBI lineage: Eukaryota > Metazoa > Arthropoda > Insecta > Coleoptera > Curculionidae > Pissodes > Pissodes strobi. The sequence continues at coordinate 73,163 of MU184932.1, forward strand.
GCAACACCATCCACATCAAATGAGAAGAATCTCAAGAGAAAAATAAGTCAACAGCAAATCGATGAAAGCGCAACCCCTAATACGAAAAAACTTACAAGAACGAAAAACAGTTCTTTGGATTTCCTTAAAGAGCAAGCTAGGAAACGTGAAGAGAGATCTGAAGTTAGGCAACGTCAACGGGATATGCTGCTTCAGTCATCCCACGACAGTCTTAAATTATTCTTTGACTCTATGTATGAAGCTACAAAGAGTTTGCCATTACAACAACAGCGTGAAGTACGAAAAGCTCTTTTTAATGCAGTTTCTGTTGCTGAAGAAGTGGCTGACAATCAATCACATAGCAGCTCTACACCAAGAACATATTCAGTGTCAGATCCCGGTGACACTCAAGCTTTTGCAGAAGATACATCCAATTTACATATACAAGTACAAAATTATATGGGAAGTAGAGCTAACGAATATCAACCAAATTATATGACACCTACTGGTAACGAACATCAATCAAATGATATGGGTACTACAGATGGGGACCATCAACCAAATGGTGTGGCAACTACCGATAACGATTATGAAATACTTAACGTTGTGCAAAATTTTCCATTATATAAAAAATACTGAATCTAAAAAATCTAATAATTATTCAAAGATAATAAATGTATAAAAAAATAATATAATTTCTGCATAATTACTTACCTAAGGCAGATAGCAAGTCTCTCTTGGGTACCTATTGCTTGCCGAAAATTTGTGTTTTGCTTCTGAATGTCAGCTGATATCAATTCGTGCACTTCATAAAATTGTGCACGGCTTAGCCTAAAATAGTTTTTGAATTTGCAATCATCTAGCTTATTAATAAGATTATGAAACTCTCCAAATTGTTCTCGTGCCTTCATATAATTGCTTATCCAACATTGTTTGTTTTTCTTCTCCATTAAAACTTCAGCGCCAATATCTTCAAAAAAATCTGAATCATCTGATTCTGAACTTAGATCCAATAATAAATATTTTTCCGCCACAGAACTCATTTTCAACACGTCCTTTTGCACGAAAACGCAGCTCAGTACTAATGACAATCGTTCTCTATGGCCGCTCAATCTTAGTTTAGTTTCGCAATCGTTCTCTTCGCTTAGCTTAGCTTAGTTTCGTTTCGCTCGCAGTGGCCGCCCGCCTTTAAGCGTGACGGAATAATCGCGCTACCCGCCGCGCCGCTATCGTGCTTGGCGCCTAGTGCTTTCCTCAACGGTTTTTTACGTGTGTGAAAATGGATTCCGAAGATTTACTATTTTGTATTTTACAAGACGAGATTGATGAAGAGCTTTTCATTGCTGAAATGTCGTCAAAGCGAGAAAGTGAACACAAAATGTTTAAAAAACGCAGCGACGAAAGATATTATAAAGTACTTATTAAGAAATATTTGTGTGAAGACGAAGGCAAATTTCGAGAATTTTTTCGAGTATTTCCATCATATCCTATCCTATATAAAGGACGAATTTTAACACTGCCATAAAATCGTGTTAAAATCCGATTTCTGCCGAAGAGAAACTGTGTTTAACGCTAAGGTAAGGTTGGCTTTTAATTTTAATTCACGTTAAAAGCGGCAAAAAATATTTTCAGGTATATGGCCACCGAGGAAAGCTTTCGATCATTGGCATTTGGATTTAGAACTTCCAATAGTTGGATTAGTCACATTGCAAAGAATGTATTGAAGCTATATCTAAGCGTCTCTTACAGGTTGTTATTCCCCAACCTACAGAAGCTATACTACGAAATAGTGCGGCGAAATACCGTAAAAAATGGAATTTCCAAAATTGTGTTGCTTTCGTGGATAGAAAATACATCAGAATAACTTGTCCTGGTAAAACAGGCTTATTACATTTTAATTATAAAGGATATTTTTCGATAGTTTTGCTAGCTTTAGTGGACGCTGATTGCCATTTTATGGCTATCGATGTTGGAGGTTACGGTAGAGAATGAGGACTTTTTGCTAAATCTAATATGGGGAAATGGATAAACTCATGACTTTTCCCTTTTTCTCCCCCCCCCCCCCCCCCAAAAAAAAAATGCACAACAGCGGATTCCTTTGCCGCATGTGATAGTTGGCGATGAGGCGTTTAAATTAACCTCACATATGATGCGACCTTATCCCAAAGAACAATCAAATACGGAGACAGAAATGGCAATTTGCAACTACCGTCATAGTATCCGGTGCTGTACACCGCATACTGCCTCACTAAATCAATTAACAACTCACTTTGTTCTTCGGTAAAACTGGCCATTTTTATTATTATAATACTCCGTCGTCTTCCGTTGTTCCGTCGAAGTTGCCTTCCGACCGACTAGTGGCGTGATACTAGCACATGATACAAAGAAAAAAGAAGATATGATATTGCGCATGTGGGCGCGGCTTTGTCGATTGTCGACTACGTCATCGGTGACTTATTTTGGCGGCAGCCCACCTAACCTATGCTATTTTAATGTTGTTTAGAGTTGTTCTAATTACAAATGACGGCTTTCAGAGTGTTTGAAGTAGTTTTTAATTGATATTTAAGTTTGGTTTAATCGAATTTTGTTATTATAAAGGTTTAGTTCCTAATAGCTCGTCAAATATTACGTGGTAAATAATGCGTTGTTCTGTGGCTGCGTGCTGTGTACAAACTGACTGAATAATCAACCGAAGGACTGCACAAAAGCGAAATACATTAGGTTTTCCCAGTTTCCCTCCGAGGATGTTTTAGGAAATGCATGGATAAACGCTTGTAAGAGATTGGACAATTTTAATGTGCTCATTGGCTAGTGTGTGTTCAAAGCATTTCGAAGAAGATTGTTTCAAAAGAGACTTTCGGTTTGAACTGTCGGGAAGTTCGGGCAAAATTTAAAAGAGAAGTGTTACTAGCTAGATTTGAAACACTAAAATTACAGTTTTCATGGATAATTACTTCATTGATTGTCTTTAGAACTAAGGTGTGGCCTCCGATACCAATACTACATGTATTGACTATGAACTTACCAGTCTTCAAGTATTGATAATAATTACCATAGACAGTAATATTTATTAATATAGACATGATCAAATTGTACGAAATTGTAAATTATGATTCTTTAATAAGCTTGTCAAATATTACGTGGCAAATAATGCGTTGTGGTGTGGCTGTGTACAAACTGAATATTCAAGCGTAGGACTGCACTAAAGCGAAGGACATTAGGTTTTTCCAGTTTCCCTCCGAGGATGTTTTAAGAAAAGCATGGATAAACGCTTGTAAGATATTGGACAATTTTAGTGTGGATAATGCTAGGGTGTGTTCGAGGCATTTCAAAGAAGACTGTTTTGAAAGTGACTTTCGGTTTGAACTGTTGGGAAGTTCGGGAAAAATTTAAAAGAGAAGTGTTACTAGCCAGATTTGAAACACTAAAATTACAGTTTTCATAGATAATCACTTCGTTTTACATTGATTGTTTTTAGAACTAAGGTCGTGTGGCCTCCGATACCAATACTACATGTATTGACTATGAACTCACCAGTCTTCAAGTGTTGATAATAATTACCATAGACTGTAATATTTATTAATATGATCAAATTGTATGAATATATAACTGTAAATTGTGAAATATGATTCTTAAATAAGCTGGTCAAATATTACGTGGTAAATAATGCATTTTGCTGTGGATGTGTACAAACCATAGACATAATTACCATAGACAGTTCTATTTATTAATATAGACATGATAAAATTGTATGAATATATGAGTGTAAATTGTAAATTATGATTCTTAAATAAACTATTTAAAAATAATTAAATAAATAGGTATTATTTGCATTCTTTCTGGTGGTATAAGTTTACTTATACTACGTTTTATGTCATAATACAGTGTTATTCTCTATTTTGATATGTATTAACAAACAATAATACGTTAGAGAAAAACACTAACAACACAGATTACTAATTAATTACATAATATATGAAACTTATACTTTTGGTTGAAAGTACAGAATAAATTGTATTTATTGAGCTAAAAGTAAATGTAGTGTAGGATTATACATTTTTTATTCGTTGCTTTAAATATTATATAGTTCAGTTTAATAAAACTGGTATAAATGTATTTATAAAGTAACCAATATGAAACACCCGAACAGGTAAACCGAAAATAGAATTCTTGTGAGAAAAGCTCTTTCGCTTTTCATGAGCTTTCCTTAAATGTCCGATTTTAATTAAATATTTTAAAATATATATGGGCTTAAAATTAGTAATGGCGTCAAAATTTACATATGTAACATCCTTATGAAACTATCTTTAAACTTTTTTACATGTGGCCAGGATCGAACCAATAACCTCGGCATTCTAGGTGGTAGCCTTACCGCCTGAGCCACGACATCACATTCCTGATTTGCTCAAAAAGTCTCATACCAATGCCTGAAGTCCAAAAATGTAAACAACACTACACACTATTGACGGGCGGGGTTGGGATTTACGTGCTATAGTGGCGTGATACCGCTGGCGTCAAGAAAACTACGACACGCTGCCGTTGCGCCACCGCTGCTTAGAGGAGCACATGTTATATATCTTATGGCGGCAACGTCGGTGACTCGCGTTCCTTCTCCGTCCCGCATCCGAGGAAAGCGAGCCTTAAATCTGCCATGCGCTAGTGTTTGGCGCTCTGGTTAAATGAAAAGCGTCTAACGATAGGGGTCAAATTTTCGATGCGATACCGTGCATGCGTAATATGGCCGAAATATGGGAAGATCCATGTCTTTACGTTCTAGCGAAACTAGTTCTTAGTGAATGCGCCACCGTAGTGAGCGAAGCCATAATAATACCTATTATTCTTGTTTCGCCATTGTGCATGCACGGTATCACATCGAAAATTTGCCCCTATTGCTAGAGATTCTAGCTTAATTTATTAATAGAAGTTTTTCGCATCCAACACATAAGGCTTACTTAAGCCTTGAACGTGACCTGAGCAACTGCTGTCGGTGTTTGTTATTGTATTTTTTTGTGTACGTGTTGTGATCCCTATGGGTTCAACAAGGAATTTCATTTATGCCCAACTCTAGGTTGCTGGCCCTGATCATGGCCCAAACTAGTGCCGAAACGTTGGCCATTTAGTAACAATAATTTAATAAAACGGTCCAAAAAAGCTGAAAAAACCTCCTTTTCTAGCTTAATTTAGTAATAATTTGCAATTCTTGCATTTATAGTATGGCGTCACAAGCTGAATTTTTCAGGGATGAAAGTACATGATAAGATAACCCTTATTCCGGGGGTAATACAAAATTAGACTCCGCAAATTGCACTATCATCAAAAATCGAGGTACCACCGTATAGAGAAAAAGATACTTATTTTTTGGTCCAATGCACAATAAGGTCTTTGTAGGAAGTATCTTTTGATAATACCATTCAATTAACAAAAAGGGAAGGCCTAAACGTGGAAAAATCATTCTTTATAAGTTTCGCTCATGCCTTGACAAGGTAATAGAGCAAATCCCATATTTTTTGCTTGTACACTAACAAAGATATAACAATAAATAATGAGAGACGATATGGGTTTACGCCGTAATTCATTCTGACCAGCAATTTCATCGACACTCAGTGTATCTTTATCTTCGCCTTCAAGCTTAGCTAGCTTGGTTTCTGTCAATGACTGATGCAAAACATATTATTATAGGTTTTAGGTTTAGGTTACTATGTATTTCCATCCCTGAAAAATTCACCTTGTGACAAAAAAGTGGAAGGAAATCGTTTTTTAGAGCGAATATTTTAATACACAGGTACTCTCTACTATTATTACGGTTTACTGCACATAACACCTAGAAGGAGATTTACTGGTTTACTCGAGTCGAGCGGTGAAGGTTATTTTGTTTCGTTGACGCTTGTCCGACTATTAATTAGCTGTATAAACTTACGAGTACACGTAATATTGTATAGTGTTTTATATTTTTATTTATATACTATTACTCTACTGTCATGTCTAGTAGTTCGGGTTCTGACAATAATTGCTATGGGGGCATAAATTCAGTTGAAAGTATTATTAAAAATAACTTTTCCTTATTGTATCTAAATAAAAAGATTGAAATAAAGAGGTTAGGGGACCGATGCCGGTTTTAAAATTAGACCAAACTTGTGCGATCCAGACATTTTAACCCCGAAATTTACGCTCGAAACAAATGGATATGTGAATACAATGTAAGGAAATCCACAAAAAAACGAATGGAATTTCACTTTAAAAACTAGGAGACGGCAAAGTCGAGGTGCTAACCACCGACAAAAAAATGTTATACTACGAGAGCCGTGGTACGTTGTGTTAGAGATATTACGGCAATTACGCTCCCTTACGAACATTTAATGGGACGATCGGCGCTCTTTTGCAGCTATGGATTCTAAAAATTCAAGAAATAGCACAAATTGTAAGGGATATCGCGCAAATAAGCGCTTACGTGAAGTGGAAAATGATTCTAGTGAGTTGACTAAGAAAATGCCGTTATCAAAAAGTGAACGAAATAGACGGTATCGTGAGCGTGTGAAGATGCGCAAACTTGAAAATTCTGAGTGCTTGACTCAAAATAATGACAGTAATGTGACACAGGAATAGAATTACAGTGAAGAGGTATATAATGAAAAGCAAACGATACAAGTAGAGAACCCATCCCCATTAGAGGTATGTACTCATTTTTGGTCCGGTCGAGAAAACGTAAAGCGGCCAGAAAGAAGACGGTCTATTGAAGTACACTTCAAGAATTATATGGATAAACATTTTTTTTTTCTGATAAATTGGATGAGAATATTGCCGCGTGTGTGATCGAATTTGGTGGACGAGCAGATTAACCCACGTTCGAATTAATTCGCCTATTTATGATTTCGTAAAATCACTAAATTTTTATGAAATGCAAGACTCGTTCATGGTTTGTTCTAATTGCTGTGCGTTTCTGCGTCGTAATAAAATTCCTGCTTTGGCAACAATGAACGGGTACTTTTATCCTGAAATTCCGAAAGATTAGCCAGACTTATGTCCATTATCTGAGCGCCTTATTTCACCGCGCATACCTTTCATGCAAATTCACTATGAGACATTTTGCTGGTTCTCGACGAATAATTGGCCAAGTTGTTAATGTGCCTGTAGATGTTAAAATATGGTTATGGCATTGCCGCGACATTTGGAAGATGATTTCACGTTTAATGTGTGCCTCAAACGAAAATTACTTCATAATAGTTCATATATGGCTGGGTGTATTTCAAAAAGGAATGTAAAACTATGGCTAAAAGAATTAGTGAAAACGCCATTGTATCGCAAATATGATATTGTAATACATGACTCGTTTTTCAACGCCAGCTGTTGATGAAGAAGATGACGGTACCATGCGTTACACCCATCCCCTTGCAGCCGAACCGTTAAAAACTTTTCTAAAAATAATGAACATCGTATGGCGTCAGAAGTAATCTAAGCGAAGATGCAAGAGACATTGTTTTGGGAGAGGATATGATTCTTGACATGGCGCCGGGACAGCATGCTCAACCATTCAATCATTCGACACAGACGCTGAAGAATTGTCTTTTCCTATGATTTATTTTGGTCAACCACGAGAGTTCACGGTGCGAGCTACTCCTTATTCGATGGCTACGAGTGAGACAAGACGTGATCGACGTGAAGTTAAGTCTAATCATATTTAGTACATGGCGGCAAAGGTAATGAGACTTCGTGTTATAGATAGTTTCGAGCAAACACTTCTAATGTTCATAATATTACTAGAAGTGATATTGAAAACCGACAGTTTATTAAAGAAACTATGGAACGGAATGAATTGTTTTTGCGGTATATCCTTAATTCTGTTCAGTATTGGTATACTCGTAAACGAGACTTATTTAGTATGATGAGACAGGTAAGCCGACAGTCTTTCTTACCTTGAGTACATCCGAAATTTATTGGCTTCCATTGTTAAAATATATCTATAAATTTCAAAACAATGTACCAGCTGACCAGGACGTTCGGGACGAAATATTTGATCGTATGAATACAACAGCTAGAGCCGAGTTGGTTAATAGTGATCCCGTTATTTGCTGTTTATATTTCGATAAATTGGTTGATACAATAATTAATGCTTTGAAACGAAGTACAGGGCCATTCGGAGAGTACCGTGTTATAGATTTCTTTCGACGAATTCAATTACAACATCGAGGTAGCCCTCATTGTCACATGTTACTATGGTTAGAAAATGCACCATTTGATATAGAGAAACGACTGAATCAAAGTATAGACATGCCAGAGGCAGTTGAATTGTTCGATTCTTAGAGTACTGTTGATCAATCTTTATTAGTTGGAGGGAGACAGTTACAGACTCATCACCATATGCATACGTGTTATAAGAATAACGCAAGAAAATGTAGTCGATGAATGAAACGAGAATTTTATTACCAATGGAATCTACGAATCAAGATATAACCGCTTGCACGAAAATTTGGAAAATAATCAATACGCTGATGTTTATCATTTTTGTTGCGCAAAATTTAATTGAGACTTTAGATGAATATTTGCTTATTATACGACATGGTATACACCGCCTTATGGTGTTTTTAAAACGTGATATCGATGACATTTGGACTAGCCCATTTAATCCTACCATATCTTCTGTATTACAATCTAATATGGACATTCAGTTCATATTAGATGAGTATTCATGCGGTAAATAAATCTGAACGCGGATATAGCTCATCACATCGAGAATTGATAAAGTTGAGAGATGAGTATCCTGATATGGATTACGATACATGTTTAAAACAAGTGGGAAAACGTGTATTAAGTAATGTTGAAATGTGTACGCAGGAAGCAGCTTGGTTTTTATTGCGATTGCCGATGTCAGAGGCATCCAGAAAAGTTGTATTTGTACCAACTCAACATCCGACAGAAAGATTTATTTCAAAAAAGTCGAAACTACAAATGGATAATGAAAACGTAACTGGGGATTCAACTGATGTTTGGCATTCTAACATAATACAATACTATGAAAATAGACCTTCTGATTTAGATCATGTGTGTTTAGCAGATTTCGTCCCATGGTACGATCGTAACCGTTCTCGACAAACAAATCAGTTGCATAATGCTGCTCGATGATAGTGATAGCGATCATACTAGCCAACACGTTAATGATAATGTACAATATAGGAAACGTACCAAGGCGAAGGTGCTACGATGGAAAACATATAAGTTAAGCGACGATCCCATTAATTATATGCGAGAATTAGTAACCCTATTTTGGTCATTTCGAAGCGAGGAATTAGAACTGCTCGATCGAGATAAGTACGTGCAAATTTATGAGACACATGTTGACGTATTATTAATTAAGAGGAAAGAGTATGAAAGTGGTTTATCTATAAAAAATGTGGTACATATTATAGTTGAAACAATACATGCTGCATTAAACCAGGAGGTAAATAGTGAAAATAATCCACTTGGTCCTGCGTTACGGAACGAGGAGGTGCCATATCTACAACCAACGCAAAATCAGTTCAATAGTGCTGGAAACAAGGACATAGATACCATACAACGCTACAGTATAGTTCGACCTGTAGAAAATATGTTATTACATGCAGATTTCTGCACCCTGTTACCATCTTTAAATGCTGAACAATTACGGTTTGCAATAGAATTAATACATCGTCTAACGCAGGCTGGCTCGTTGCCATTGCAAGTGTTTTTTACTGGTCTTGCAGGATCAGATAAAAGTTACGTTCTGAAAGTGTTGATGCAAATTGCGAATAGATTTACTATCAGAACTAATGTAAATAAATGTGCTTTTATTGCTTGTGCTACCACTGGTAAAGCAGTAGTTAATATTGATGGCACAACTATTCACACAGCATTTAATATTGGCGTAAATACAAAACGGCGATTGCCATTAAAAAGTGATGTGTTACAAACAATGAAATGTGACTTTCTTGGAGTTAAAACGATTATAATTGATGAAGTGAACATGATGAGTTCAGATATGCTTATTCAAGTTGGAGAGCGGTTACGTTCGTTGGGACCCAATTCAACACAGGCTTTTGGAGGTGTCAATATAATATTTTTTGGTGATTTGCGTCAATTACCGCCCGTCAATGCTAGACGTGTTTACGTTCTTCCAGCTAACATGTTGCACGATAACATGTTGTGGCATAATTTAGATTATTATCCATTGAAAGAAGTAATGAGGCAGTCAGATATTCAGTTTTCATCAATGATATGAAATGTTTGGCTGATAATCAACAGTTTCGTTCGGCTGTAGAGCGCTTTGGTATTGTGGACATCAAAGAATCATTGAAGACTTTACGAACAAAACTGATGACTGCAACCAAAGTCATAAACGGACAAACTACACCTGGTGTCCTTGGTTTACGCATATCTAATACTTTCGACGTCCCTAGCCAAATACATGTAAGTTTGGCGGAAATTAGGGGTACTACTATAAATCCGTCAAAATGGAAGAAGTTGATAGTACCTTCATACTTGCATGCAGCTGTGATGATTTTGGTAAAAGGATTCAAGATTACCAAGAGTGGCTTTAGTTTAGATTTTAACGTAGAGTCCTTGGCATATATGAAAGGCGCCGAAATTCAAAGAGCATCAAAACGGTCTTTCGGCTTCGAGCACCTTGCGGAATTCAAGAATACTACAAAAGTTCAGTCATCTTCTTCAAGTGATGAAGACGATAACCTCAATATAGGCGCATCTACTAGTAGCAAAAAGTTTGATACATCCATATGGTAGTTCTGCATTTGCATTAAAGTATTTGTTTTAACATGTTAGGGATAAGTAAGTATAAGTTAGCAAATCCAGTATGTTGGTTAAAAAGTTAAGTTTTTAAATTTTTTTCTTAAGAGGTTTCTTTTGATGTTTATTTTTGTTCTTGGATAATACATATTTCACAGTTGTTTTTTATGTTTGCAAACCCATTTTGTTGACTAAGAAGTTATATTTTATTCTTGCCCAATATACTTTACAAGTATTTTTCATTTTGATATTATGTACTTTAGGAATAAGAACGTTAAGTTTGAACATTCTATTATGTTGTTTAAAAAGTTATACTTTGTTATTGCTTGATACTTTTATACAAACGTTTTTCATTTTGAAGTTTTATAGGTTAGGAATAAGTAGATATGTAGTTTCTATATGTTGGTTCAAAAGTTATGTTTTATTATTGCTTGGTACTTTTTTTACAAGCATTTTTCATTTTCATGTTTTAAATGTTAGAATTAAGTTCTTTAAATTTGTAAATCCAATATGGTTGGTTAGATACTTATGTATTTTATTTTTAATGCGTGTTTTCCACACATTCGTTTTATTTATTTGTTAATACTAAATTTGCCAATACACCTACCTACATTGTACTAATACATATACGAGTACATGTGGGTATTATGTTTTTGTGTTATACTTATCTCCAAAGTTATGTATAATAAAGAGTTATTTGCGTTTCATTTATGGTGTTATCATTTCCAATGTCTCCGATGGTTGCAAGGATTGCGAAATCTGTGAATTTTTTGAACTTTATTGATCTTTAGTTACAATAAACTATTTTAATAGTTTACTATTCTGGAAGTACCTACTTATTCATTTCTTTAAGTGCGCAACAATTGCCTACAAGAGGGCGCCGAATTCTTGTTTTTTAAACGATTTTTACGACTTTTGGGTAAAAATTGGGCGTGGCACCCCTTAATTTTTCCGCCTTCGACCGACGGCATGACCTTCGACTGCGCCTGCGGCGGGCATTTCCTTCCGGACGAATGAATTCCTTTTCACCATGCGCACTTCCACTTAATAAACTCACGAGCCGCCACTGATACAGATACAATTTTTGTCCACTTGATATATTATCCAATTGGTTACATGGTAAATAAGAAATAGGCATTCAAGGATAATCATCTTGCCACCGAACTCATCCATTATTTATAAAGTATTTTGCAAATTCTCATCTGATTTCTTGCACATTTAAAGAAGATATCCATGGAATATTCTTTAGGTTTGTTCTTGACGTCAATGTCCGTTCTCCAGAAAATCAGGAGGAGTGTATAAGCGCCTTCAAGTCGTACTATTTCTTAAGAAGTTTTGTAGATGTATCGTAGCTGATACAACAAGAGATGCTTTCTCAGGTTCTAGAAGCATAGGTTTCTCTGAGTACCCTAAAAACAGCCGATAGAATCTCGAAAAATGTTTCTACAATTCTGCGTGCTGTGGACAGTCTGTAATTGAGCACTCGTTCCATTAAGCCCTTTGCACGTACCCCTGCATATAGTTTCATATATTCACGTAAGGTACTAATTTTTGTGAACAAGGAAGAGGCTGAAGTTATGAAATATTTATTTTAGTTCTTTATTAGTTTCCATAAAAAGCTCTTTTAAAACCTGCTCAATCTGAAATGCGTCCCTGAGATCCAATGCTAAAATATTATTTGTAGTTGAAATATTCGCTTCTACTACTAACGGGAGGGAGCCTGCAGAACTATATATTTTCCATCCATAGCGCCCAGGTGCTGTGGAAAATTCCAACTTTCTTTAAACTGATTACTAACTATGTTTTAACTATACCTATGGATTGGCGGGAAGCTGAAAAATAAAGAAAGACATCTTTCGCATAAAGGACGCTTCATACTTTTGGGTTAAGAATTAAATTAAGGAAAGTTAACGAAAGCATTTAGGTAAAATGCCTTTTCATGAAAAATTAATGTTTTTGAATAAAAAATCAATGATTTTTAATAGTTAATGCTTTAGGCATTTTGGGCATTGATTTCCTATTCAAATACATTGATTTTCCATGAATAAGTATTTAATTACTTCTAAATTTATAGGTTAATTTTTTAAAATTTAATTCTTAATAACTATTATTAATTGCATAAAACAGCAATTTGCAAAATTAATATTCTCCTTAAATTAGATTTTATTTGTTACAGATTAAGGAAACTGAACGACAAGTCAGTAATGAAACATTTAGTGATGTCTCAAATTACAAATCGCAAAATCGGCCACAAATAATAACGAAATTTTAAATATAGCTGAAGAAACCACTTACGTAAAACATGCCAAACCACTTGTGTCACAAAAACGTAGAACGGCATAAAACTAACATCACGATCCGAGGGCAACCGAACCATGGGACATTCTCAAAGATATTTCATCGAGAAATATAACAAAAGATGAGTGTTTAACGTTCGGAGGTTTCATTTCCTGTAAATTATGAAAATTTGACACCGGACTTCGGGCAGTTGTTATACATAATATAAACAACTTACTTTTCAGTGAAGAAATGGGCAAGAACAATGACACCGTAACACAACAATAAGCATTTCTGCTTGCATAACGACGGTAATATTCAGCATCGTCATTTGCACCTACTTCAGAAAGTTCTGGTACTACTCGGTAGTACCAGGGTTGGCCATTACACGTTTCTTTTTAAACGTAACTATTTTAAATGTTACGTTGGGGTTTGGAACCTTCGGCAATATGTACTAAAACAGAGTTTTATCCACAATACCGAAACAGGTGTGATGAGCAGAAAGCCAAAATGACGGAGCTGGATAGGACAATTGCGGCTGCAAAAAGTGATGACGAAGAAGTAAAGTTACAGGAGGATGTTAGGAAGCTAGAAACTGAGAAGGCACTTCATTTCAAGAAGGCAGATTGGTTCTATGAATTGAAAAGGCGTGCAAAAACTGAAGCTAGAAAATCATCAACTGTAGAGACTATCGCTATAGACTTCGGAATAAATCTCTCTACTCCGAATATAACGTCAGCTGAGGTGTACTTCAGAAGACAGCTGTCTTTCTATAGTTTCAATGTGCATATTTTGTCAAGTGGTGCTTCAATAATGTACACCTACTACCAAACCGTCACAAAGAAGGGGTCAGATGATGTTGCCTCAATGCTCTATCATTTTTTATCACATACCTGGATCCTGCTGTTAAGAAACTTTATATCTACGCTGACTCATGCGGAGGACAAAATAAAAACCACAATTAACCAGTTCTTCCACTATTTAACTGCTGATCTAAAAAGATTTGACACTGTGACAATTACTTACCCAGTGCGCGGCCATTCCTTCATGAAGCCCGACAAAAACATGGAGTTGATCCCCAAAAGTGGAAAGGCTGAAACCCAAGATGGCTGGAGAGAGGTTATAGAAGCCGCCCGAACCAAGCCGTACCCGTATCAGGTGAACAAGTAATGTTTAAAGAATGTGTTAATTTTTTGTCCTCCCAAGTTCTACAAGAAAAAGTTTCCTGTCCCTATTCGACAACTAAAACAGTTAAAGTTCTTTGAAACAAAATGCAAAACCGATGACCATAGGGAAACATATAACGGAGCTTTCACGTCATCATTGATAAAAGATCAACGAAAGAACCAGAAGAGAAAATCGAGCGTACCAAATCTTCAAGAACCCAACCAGCTCTACCAAAGGCCTATCCCCCTGCTAAAGAAAAGTGTGCTGATCTAGAAATTCTAATGAAATTCTGTGAAGAACAGGGAGCTAGAGTTTTACAGGAAACTTCTCTCTGCTAACCAGCCTGAATTACCATCTGAACCAAATGATGTGCCCGATCAAAGCGATTTTTAGTAGTCAGATTACTTGTCAGTAGTTTAGAGCTTGTTTCGTTCTTTATTATCATGTAGAAATGCATATAATAGCGAAATAAAAAATGCAAAAATATTGTTTTTCTACAGCCGCGCGCAAAATACCTAATTACTAAATTGAAATGAAATCGCAAAATCGACGAATGCCGCGGATCCTTATTTTGCGCTCTAGCGTGAACATGGAAAAGAAAATTCTCACTTTTTTCATCGAGTATGCTATGAATAGTCATGGCAAACGAAAATAAATAAATGAAAGTCGTGCGTTTATTACAGTTGTTGCTGGCACTCCTATTCCAGATATGTCCGAATAATATGTCAAAACTGACAGTCATTTGTAAATTTCAAAATAAATATAGAAAAAAATGTGCATTTCATTTTAAAAAATGGGGCTGTAGAAAAAGTTCTGTGTGTTTTCCGAGCGCAAAGTAAGCTTGCCGTTTTCGAAAGACTACTGCGCTCCGTTACGCGTCGCGCAGTAACATCCTTTATCAAGCGGCAATCCGTTACTTTGCGCTCTAAATATACAAATAACTATTTTTTTCTGTCCAGGGGAAAATCCAACTCGGTCCACTTTTTGCTTAAATAAAAAAACTAACTAAGAAATAAAAATACAATCACAACATTACTTCAGCTATTAAAAACAAGTACACATCATACTAAATATTAAAAAAAATCGCTGAAAAAGCTACAAAAGCGTCGGGTTTCTATCGTTTTAAATTTTGTTTACATTCTCCTAAAAATTATCCTTTTTGGACTTAGTTGGGTTTTGCCCTGTACCCTTCAAGTATATTACTTCTTGAAAAGTCCCCCCTATTCATGAAATATGAAAACAAAGCGTTGATAACATGTATTATAAATTACTTTCCAATCTCAATCCCTTGCATTTATAGAAAATGTTTGATAATTCAAATTTTCGCACCCCCACAGAACGGCGGGCGGACGTGAAGTTGGCAGTCAAATTAATTAGATTTCTTGTTTAAACACGTTTTCTTTTCAAAGTCTGAAACCATTTGCTTTAGATTTGCTTTGTGTAAGCATTTATTTGCAGAGTTCTATTAGAAAAAATAAGCAGTGTATTGGTGTTTTTTATTTAAGCTTTGGAAGAAGGTGGTAAGGTA
>MU184932.1:93868-127912 GCA_016904865.1 Pissodes strobi
ATGATTGCTAAAGTTCTAATCCTTTTCCTACCCCAAACCTAGTTCTTCGTTAGCCACATCGACTGCTAAGACTAGGGGTTTCATTAATCACAGTAGAAAAGTCGAGTCTGTCAAAGTTCTTCGAGTGAAGTTTCTAAGTAGTCTATCAAGTAGTTCAAAGTGTAGTGTCCAAGTGCTCTTAGATACCTTAGTGCTCTTAAATAAAACCCAACCCTTAAGAAAAACTATAAATTATAATACAATTAACAAAGAACTTTATAAACAGTACCTCTCGCTCTCAAAGCATGCGCGACCTAGTACTCGGGTACAAGTCACCATCTTATTACATTTTTTGACAAGAGACATCGTCTCTCGTTTCGCAATAGACGACGTCATTGATATTAGAACCACGTGGTAGAGACGTGCCGTAATTTACGTTCGAAAAATGATAGGTCAAGAAAAACAATTAAATTATAATTGAAAAATTCAAATCACGCGCCTGTAATCATTCGCGCAGTGTTGTTGGGGGAAATAAAACTAATGAAACTCAAACATTTTTATTTACAATGATAAGGCAATTTTAAACTGCATACACGTGGCCATCTTGCGGAGGACGCTAAAAGCTGCAAGGCCATTGAATCCAAGCGCCACCGCTAGTTGAGAAAGGTCAAGAATAGAACCGCCTGGTGTGACCAAGGCCAGGTCCGTATCTGCAAGGAAAAAGATAATATATTAAATACAACTGATTGTTAAATTAAAATGAAGCAATACAACAGATTTGTATAGGAGAAACTAAAGGAAACCATGGAGCAAGAAGAAGAAACTAGTGAAAACGACAAGGATAAGGAAAATAAAATTATATATGGAACAAGTATACAAGTAATATAAGAAACTAAAGAAGAAACAAGCAAAAACAAAAATGGGAGGTGGGATCAAAGTCTCAATGTAAATAAAAGTTGTACATAGTGAAACATAAATAAGCATAATATATACCCAAGTGTTATTAAGACAAATATATAGATAAAACACTTAGGAGGTTAAGGAACTATATATAAATAGACATAGCATAGCACATAGGAGTTATGAAGAAAAAAGAAGCTAGAATAAGTCGTGTTAAGTGAATATTAGTGAGAAGATTAGTAAACTATGTATGCAAAATAAATAGGTGAAAATAAGGTGAAGATATTCATAATAAAGCACAAGTAAATGGCCCAGTTGCAGGATTATCGTATTCGAGAAAAGCAGGAAAACTGAGTTGCCATTAAGATTGTGTATTGAGAGTATATACAGGAGGAATACATGTGTATACGAGGAAGTATTATAAAGTAAAGTGTTCTCCGGCCTAAATAAGACTGAAACAGTCAGATTATCTTAATGATAAGCAAAGAATTTAGGCATCGGAAAGTGGAGCGTACGGACTGAAATAGCTATACTGACAGTAAGGAAGTTAGCAAAAATTTTAGTACCACAGAGGCTCAAAAAGGGCAAAGTTCCCAGGTGAAATGTTACATAAGCAAGAAATGTTTATGTAAAGCATGACGAATATAATAGAATCATACATAAGTTGAAAAGTTGTTTATGTAAAGTGAGGAGAAGAAATATAGAAGATGTTTTAAAAAGAAGCACACGTAGTGAGGCAATATATAAGCAAAAGTTGTGTATGTAAAGCATACATAAGATGAAATAATGGAGAAATGTTTAAGTAAAAGATGTTCATGTAATGTGTTTAAAAAAGAGTGTACATGGTTATATAAATACTAATATAATGTCCTATATTTTGTACATAAAGCTAGTCACATAATGAAGCATAGATAGATAAGCATAGAGACATAGATAGATTAACTTATCACTGCCTCGTAATAGATACGGAAATAATGAAATAACTAGTCATGTAATCGTAAGCATGAAAATACATAGAATAAAGTGTTCACATAAAGTATGAAAAGTTGCATACCTAAGGTGAAATAATTAAAGGAAAGTTGTTGAGAAGCATACAAAAGTTGAAACAATCGAGGAAATATATAAAGATATGTATATAATACGAGTTTAAAAATATAGCATACATATATAAGAAAGTAGTAAATACGGAAGAGATAGAATAAAGTACAGATTAAGTAAAGAATAAGGAAACCTAAGATATGGGAATGTAACATAAAGAAATTAGAATAGATATAGGCGTATAGAGAAACAATGTATATATATCAGAAAGAAGAATTAAATATCAATTTACCAGATCCTTGTGAGTTTGGGTCAATCATCTCAGAAGGTACAGATGTGCACAGACGCCAGCAGTCCCTCGAGTATTCAGAAACCAGTGCAAATAACTATCCAGTAATGGGTTACGACAGAAGTATCCAAGGTCTGCAATAATCCAGACCTAAAAAGCGAAGAAATGTTTAAGAAAAATGTAACAAAAAAAAAGCTATAATTAATCTTCACATAACCACTTCCATGTTAAACTAACAGTAATACACGTCAGCTACAGCTTGGAATGGAATAAATAACATTGATAAAACCTTTTTTTTTAATATTCAAGCCCCACATTCCATAAAATGGAGTATATTGCCGAATGGCTCAGTGACAGTTGCCACACCCTTTCCAAGAAATTCAAACTCATGCATCAGACACCCTTAGATTAGAGTTTTTTATGCTCTAGCATTCATTCTCATTCTACAAGAGTCCGAAAATAATGAGTATAGGAAATACAACACTTACCTTTTCGCTTCAAAGCACCTGCCAAGATTCAAACTTCATAGGCAAATCCCTGGTCACATTGCAAACACTGTATTCGGCAGGAACATAAAACCGACCAAAAGGTGCAAAATCAATCACAAATCTTCGTCATTATATCAATGTAACAAATTTTAATGATAAATTATTTGATCTAGGCGATACAACAACATAAAAAAACGCTACCGTAACCCTAGAAAGAAATAAGAAATGACGATCACAGCAATTCTAACCAGAGGTCAAAAAGTTCGAGGTCGACGACTTGACAGGGGTACCAGTCAAAAAAAAAAACGAAGAAAGCACCAGAACTACTCGGCGAATACTCGTTCAAGTAGAGATGGGGCAGACATATCGATACTCAAAGGACACGAAGCAAAGATGGATACTTTCTCAGCAGTATTCAAAGGGCGCCATCTAGCCACCAAGAAGTGAGGGACAAGCCAGAAGAAAGAAAATATTGTAGCGTAAAGTATAAGATACCTTTTATTTATTAATGTTATAATGTTACATATTAGAATAATTGACTGTACGATATTTCATGGTACTAAAATCGGTAAATTGTGTAAAGATAAACAATTTTAAATATAAACAGGGTCAGCGAGCTTAAATAAGTCGATTAAGCGAATATAAAAAGTCAGCAAATTTGGTTTATAAGTCAACAAGTATTACTGAGTCAAATAAACTGCTATACGTAGAGACATAAAATGCAGCGAGTAAATATTAGTCTCGTAAACAGGACCGTAATTTAATATTAGATGTACAAAATAATTTAACATGATTAATAATTTTTTTATAATTACCTGCAATAGTGGTACTCTAGTTAAATAATAGAGAACAGGACGGTATTTATGCAAGTTAATAAAAGTCTCTATTTAATAGGAGACTATAACTAAATAATATAAAGACAGCTAGTATGATTCTAGAAAGAAATAAGTCATGTAAACTATTTTGTAGACTTGTAAATATTACTGAGACGATTTATAAAATGATGATATTATGATTATGATAAAGATCAACTTTCATGGGGTGGACGCATCCCATGCAGGCTGAATTAGTCAATACAAGCAAGATATTACAATACAAGTATCAGTATTTTATAAAGAGTTGTTATTGTGTCTAAACGTGGATTGACCAATAGGCGTCTATTGGCCAGTCAACGGTAAAGTATAGGTATTTCAAATATGCAAACTACTTAGTGGAGAATTCTAAATTCTACTTGTTCGCTGTTAATCTAGAATTAGATTTAAGTATAAAATTTCAAAGACAATTTATAAAAATATGTTTCTTTTTTATTTCATGTACCAAGCACCAGTGGATGTCCATACTAGTCTCTCCAGCAGGCTCTCACTTGCGATACCCTCAAACAGTTTAGTTGTATGTTAATACTAAGACATATAGACTGCAGTGGAGGCTAGAGGGAGTTACAAAGGATCAACCTGGATCCAGAAAGTAACAAGACCACTGATGACATTTCTGTTTTCATTTTCTAATTTGTATTACACGACAGGTTTTTTCGACTTGAGGTCTTTCTTTTTTAAACGAGGTCGTGCAAACGTTGGGGACAACGTTTTTGAGGGCGAGGGAACGTGTCAAATATAATAATTCATAAAGCTATTAACTAATTATCACCCTGTCCCAAGTTTGAACTTGAACTTGGGAATTATTTAATAAACATTAAAAGCAAACTATAAACAACGCGAGCAGTCAACGGGAGCGATTATGAACCTTAAGCATGCAATGATCAGCAATTTCTCTAATATAAAACCTTCAGTTCGTCAGACTTTTGGTCTCACCTAAAACCAGCTCCACGGTTAGTCACATGACTGCTTTTGGTTCAATCCGCTCTTTGGTTAGTCACATGATTGCTAAAGTTCTAATCCTTTTCCTACCCCAAACCTAGTTCTTGGTTAGCCACATCGACTGCTAAGACTAGGGGTTTCATTAACCACAGTAGAAAAGTCGAGTCTGTCAAAGTTCTTCGAGTGAAGTTTCTAAGTAGTCTGTCAAGTAGTTCAAAGTGTAGTGTCCAAGTGCTCTTAGATACCTTAACATTAAATAAAACGCAACACAACATAAGATAAACTATATTTACAAAGCAGTGACCAAAAAGACCTATAAACAATTCATAAAACATACCTCAAGTCGAGAAAGCATGCGCACCTTAATAATTGGGTATAGGCTAGTCTCATTAAGTTTCTGACCAGTAAACGCTGTTAAAAACTCTATCGTTGGGTCTTTGACCAATACACATTGTTAATCTTTTCTCATTAAGTTTACCTAATATACTTTATTGTTTTTAAGTGCTTTCTTTATCTTCGCTTCTCACCTTACGTACTACCATCGGAGTTATACCCCTGCACGCTGAATAAGGCGTGGCATCGCGATTCAAACGTATGATGACAGACCGGTGGAGGCATTAAGAAAAAGTTAAAAGAACTGTCATCTCGATTACTCGCGACAATATTTTGCTCAAATTATTTATATCCTTTTTATCATTAATAGCGAGTGTGTTTTTTGGATGGCTATAGATTCGAGAATTTCTCTTCTTCTGGTGTTATATTTACTAATTGTTTTAATTTCACTATAATTAAACGCATGTTTTTTTATTGTTTCGTGTCGTGTAAGGGCTGTTCTGTTTTTCTTATCTTATATATACCCTTAATTCTATTTTCCAGATATTGGCTGGTTTGCCCAATATAAACACTGATACAGTCCAAACACGGAATCTCATAAATTATGTTACCTTTTTTGTTATCAGGGGTTTTAGTTTTTAATTTAGAGAAATTGCTAGACAGGAGATTCTGTGATTTGTGGCAAACGTTTATATTATGGTTATTAAAAAGTCTTTGTAAAGGCTGCGATAAACCATTTTTGAAAGGCAGCGAAATGTAGTTTTTATGACCATTTTTATTGGATTGACCTCTAGTTTCTGTTGAGTTATAGAATTTGTGTATTCGTTTCTTAAATAATTTGTTAATTAAGCTTAATGAATAATTATTAGTTAGTAATGCGTCCTTTGCTTTTTTAATTTCATTTTCTCTATATTCAAAATCTGACAAAGTTATGGCGCGATCTACTAATCCTATAATTGCCGATTTTTTTTGGGAGATTGAGTGGTGTGATTCAAAATTAAAGTATCTCGACGACCAGGTTTCTTTTTGTGTACCATTCTGTTCTTATTTTATTAGTATTATGATGTAGTGTAATATCTAAAAAGTTAATTCTGTTGTTTTCTTCGATCACGCATGTAAATTGTAGTTTTTATTATAAAGATTAAACTGTGTTAATATCTCGTGTATTTGATTTTTTGAGAAGCAGGTTATACAGTCGTCCACAAAACGATAAAAAGTGGAACGTCATAATTTAGTTTTTTTAGTAAAGTGGATACAAGATCTTCCATCACCAACTGTGGGACGACACTGGAAATGGACGATCCCATTGCACATTCTTCTATTTGTTTGTATATGTTTTTTTTCATATAAGAAATAAGTGGAGTTTAATACGATTTTGGTGGCATAAATAAATTCCTCCATTGGTATATCAGTGTATTTTTTATCTCGTTCCATTTTTCTTTAATAATCTTTGTTGCAAGAGTGGTAGGTACCTACGTTTGTGTATAACGAGATAAAATCTAGAGAAATTAAGGTATAATCTGGAATTCTTATTTTTTAAATTTTTTCTTGTTCTAAGTGGTATATTGTGTTTATGTAGTTTGGGGAGGCTATATATTTTAGGTGGCAATGCATTATGAATTTTTGGGCTCTTAGCTATGTTAGGAGCTATATATTGGTTTCTTTCTCACTGTCAATTAGTTGGTTATTTTCTTTGTGATAAGTATTGGTGAGATCACGTTTAAGTTGTTTATACGTTTTTGTGTCATTTAAAAGTTCATTCATTTTATTATTATAGTCCTCTGAAGTCATAATAACGGTTTTGTTTGTTTTATTGGCCTTGAGAATTTTTAATTGAGGATTATCTTTTAAGAAACTTTTGGTTTTATTTAACTTTGTAGATAGATAGGTTTTTTATTTTCACCTTTCAGTTTGTTCTTAAAGTTTGTCAGAATATTGCAGGCTTTCATGCGTACCCCATCCTTTTGATTATTAGTCAAATGGGAAAAACCGGTTTCTATGTTAGCAATTATATTTTTAATAGGCAATTGTTCTACTTGAGTTATTTCGGTGGAAAAATTAGGATCTAAGCTCAAAACTACTTTTGCGTAGTCAGGAATTTCTGTATTGCTAAGGTTTTCAATCCAAGTATTCTCTCGAAATTTCGCCCTATCTCCGTTGTTTGATTGTCTAGAAAGAAGGTTTTCTATTTTTTTTCCTGTTCTTATTTCTTATTATTTTAAATAATTTTTCGTTACTATTCCTTGAAATTCTTATGAATTTATTGAATATGTCAAGAGGTACTTTGTCTTTAATAGAAGACATATTCAATAAATTCATACAAATTTCAAGGAATAGTAACGAAAAATTATTCACAAAGATGCAACCGGGGTAGACATTGAAAATGCCGAAGCAGAATGCAACGCTTACTAAATTTGAGATCGGAGAAAACTCATAATTGTGTGGAAATATAATAGTTGATAGAAGTTTGGGTGAGATCAGGTTAGATTACGTAACTTTACTTTACTAAAATATACCAAATAAATGCATATTACTTGAAGTTTCGTTCTTTTATACAATTTATAACGTTATAAGTGTGGTTGAAAAAGCACGACCATTTGCATTCGATTCGCTTGACATTCTTCGATCTAACTGTCGTGAGAAACTAAAAGTTACCCTCACCCACCCTTAACACAACTTAATGTAAAAAATGACTTTTAGCAGATTACGGAAGTTTGGTTTACCAATAGATACCACATAAATGCATATTACTTAAAGTTTAGATCCGTTTTACAACTTATAACATTAGTGGTGGTTGTGAAAACAGCATTCGATTCGTCTCTCAATCCCCGATCCAACGCGGTTAGTTTCACTTCTGAGTCGGTTCCAATAATCAACTTTAATAAATTTTACAATCAATTTTAATAGATTTGGTTAGTTTTAGCTTATTGTCTAACCGACTTTCGGTTAGCTTCACTTAGTCTCAACTTATTTTAGTCATTTTAGTCGGTTCCGATACGTTATAGTTAAATTACGAAATTTGATTAGTTTTGTTTAGTCGTCTAATCAGCTTTCGGCTGGTTTCATTTAGTCTCAACTTATTTTAGTCACTTGAGTCGATTCCGACACGTTATAATCAATTTTAATAGATTTGGTTAGTTTGGGTTAGTCGTCTAATCTACTTTTGATTAATTTCAATTAGTCTCAACTTATTTCACTTATTTGAGCTGGTTCTGATACGTTATAATCAATTTTAATAAATTTGGTTAGTTTTGGTTAGTCGCCTAATCAACTTGCGGTAAGTTTCACTTAGTCTCAAATTATTTTAGTCGTATGAGTCGGTTCTGATACGTTATTATCAAGTTTTATAAACTTGGTTTCTTTTGGCCGGTCGTCTAATCAACTTCTGGTTAGTTTCACTTAGTCTCAAGTTATTTTACTTATTTGAGCTCGTTCCGATATGATGTAACCAATTTCAATAGATTTGGTTAGTCGTCCAATTAACTTTCGGTTAGTTCCACTTAGTGTCAACTTATTTTACTTATTTAAGCCTGCTCCGATACACTATAATCAATTTTAATACATTTGCTTAGATTTTATAATCGTCCAATCACCTTTCGGTTAGTTTCACTTAGTGTCAACCTATTTTAGTCATTGCGTCTGATGCGTTGTAATTATTTTTAATAGATTTGGCTAATTTTGGTTAGTCGTCCAATCAAGTTTCGGTTAGTTTACTCAATCTACTTACTTTAGTCGTTTGAACCGTTTCCGATGCGTTATAAACAAATTTAATGGATTGGGTTAGTTTTGGTTAGTCGTCAATTCAAATTTCGGTTAGTTTCATTTAATATCAACTTATTTTAGTCATTTGAACCGGTTACGGTACGTTATAATCAATTTTAATAGATTTGGTTAATATTGGTTAATCGTTGAATAAACTTTCGGTTAGTTTCACTTAGGCTCAACTTCTTTTACTTATTTGAGCTAATTCCGATACGTTATAATCAATTTTAATAGATTTGGTTAGTTTTATTAGTCAGCTAATCAACTTTCGGTTAGATTCACTTAATATTAACATATTTTAGTCATTTGAACCGGTTACGATACGTTATATTCAATTTTAATGGTTAGTTTTGGTTAATCGTCGAGTCAACTATCGGGTAGTTTCACTTAGTCTCAACTTATTTTAGTCATTTGCGTCAGTTGCGATTCGTTATAATTAATTTTAATAGATTTGGTTAGTATTGGATAATCGTCGAATCAACTTCCAGTCAGTTTCACTTAGCCTCAACTCATTTTACTTATTTGAGCCGGCTCCGATGCGTTATAACCAGTTTTAATAGATTTGGTTAGTTTTGGCTAGTCTAACCAACTTTCGGTTAGTTTCACTTAGTCTCAACTTATTTTAGTTATTTGAGACGGTTCCGATACATTATAATACATTTTGATAGATTTGGTTAGTTCTGGTTAGTCGTCTAATCAACTTTCGGTTAGTTTCACTTGGTCTCAACTTATTTTACTTACCTGAGCTGGTTCTGATACGTTATAATCGATTTTAATAGATTTGGTTAGATTTGATTTTGATTTGGTTAGATTAGTTTTAACTTACTTTAATATTTTAAATCTGTTCCGATACGTTTTAGCTTTTTTGGAGCTTTTGGTTACTTTCGGTTAGTCGTTGAATCAACTTTCGGTTAGTTTCAGTTAGTTCCATTTTATTTTAGCAATTTGAACCGGATCCGATAAGTTATAACCAATTTTAATTTTTATGACTAGTTTCGGTTATTCGCCAAGTTTCGGTTACTTTGAGTTAGTTTTAACTTATTTTAATTTTTTGAATTTGTTTCGATCCATTTGAACCCTTTATGTGCTTTTGGTTACTTTTATTTAGTTTGGGTCAGTCGTTCAATCAACCTTCGGTTAGTTTCAGTTAGCTTTAATTTATTTTTGACACTTGATTCCGTCCTCAGAAACAGACTAACACGATCTCTCACATATATTACGTGATGTGCCAAATGTAGCATGCACGTTTTCGTGATTTGATACCCCATAATAGGAAAACAAAAACATTTCCAATGTTAAAACTAAAACCCCTCATATCAAAAAAAAACACAGGCTTTCACAAAGATGCAACCGGGGGAGACATTGAAAATGCCGAAGCAAAATGCAACGCTTTTTGAAATTTGAGATCTGGGAAATCTGGATAGAAGTTTGGGTGAGATCAGGTTAGATTACGTAAGTTTACTTTACCAAAATATACCAAATAAATGCATATTACTTTAAGTTTCGTTTTTTACAATTTATAACGTTATAAGTGTGGTTGAAAAAACAAGGACCATTTGCATTCGATTCGTCTGGCATACCTCGATCTAACGATATGAGACACGACTAGTCTGTCGTGAGTAACTAAAGGTCACCCTCACCCACCCTTAACACATTCTAATGTAAAAAATGACTTTTAGTAAATTACGTAAGTTTAGTTTACCAAAATATACCACATAAATTCATATTACTTCATTTTCATGTCGATAGTTTTTACAATTTATAACATTAGTGGTGGTTGTAAAAACTGCGTTCGATCCGTCTCTCAATCTCATTTGAGTAGATTCCAATACGTAATAATCAATTTGAATAGATTTGGTTAGACGTCTAATCAATATTCGGTTAATTTCACTTAGTCTTACCTTTTTTACTTATTTCAGCCGGTTCCGTTACGTTATAATCAATTTTAATAGATTTGGTTAGTTTTGGTTAGTCGTCTAATCAATTTTCAGTTAGTTTCACTGCGTCTTATTTATTTTACATATTTGAGCTGGTTTCGATTTGTTGCAACCAATTTTAACAGATTTGGTTAGTTTTGGTTTATCATCTAACCGACTTTCGGTTAGTTTCACTTAGTCTCAACCTATTTTAGTCATATGAGTGGGCTCCGATATGTTATAATTAAGTTTACTAAATTTGGTTAGTTTTGGTTAGTTGTCTAATCAACTTCCGGTTAGTTTCACTTAGTCTCAACTTATTTTAGTCATTTGAGTCGGTTCTAATATATTATTTTCAATATTAATTGATTTGGTTAGTTTGGGTTAGTCGTCTAATCAATTTTTGATTAGTTTCACTTAGTCTCAACTTATTTCACTTATTTGAGCAGGTTCTGATACGTTATAATCAATTTTAATAAATTTGGTTAATTTTGGTTAGTCGCCTAATCAATTTGCGGTTAGTTTCACTTAGTGTCAAATTATTTTAGTCAATTGAGTCGGTTCCAATACGTTATAATGATGTTTAATAAACTTGGTTTCTTTTGGTTAGTCGTTTAATCAACTTTCGGTTAGTTTCACTTAATCTCAACTTATTTTACTTATTTAAGCCGGTTCCGATACACTACAATCAATTTTAATATATTTGTTTAGATTTGGTTAATCATCCATTCGCCTTTCGGTTAGTTTCACTTAGTCTCAACTTATTTTAGTCATCTGAACCGATTCCGACGCGTTATAATCAATTGGTTAAATTTGGTTAATCATCCAATCAAGTTTCGGTTAGTTTCACTCAATCTCAACTTACTTTAGGCATTTGAACCGTTTCCGATAAGTTATAAACAATTTTAATAGATTGGGTTAGTTTTGGTTAGTTGTCAATTCAAATTTCGGTCAGTTTCACTTAATATCACCTTATTTTAGTCATTTGAACCGGTTACGATACGTTCTAATCAATTTTAATAGATTTAGTTATTCTTGGTTAATCGTCGAATACACTTTCAGTTAGTTTCACTTAGTATCAACTTATTTTACTTATTTGAGCTGGTTCCGATACGTTATAATCAATTTTAATAGATTTGGTTAGTCGGCTAATCAACTTTCGGTTAGATTCACTTAATATCAACTTATTTTATTCATTTGAACCGATTACGATACGTTATAATCAATTTTAATAGATTTGGTTAGTCCTGGTTAATCGTCGAATCAACTTTCGTGTAGTTTCACTTAGGCTCACCTTATTTTACTTATTTGAGCCGGCTCCGATACGCTATAATCAGTTTTAATAGTTTTGGTTAGTTTCGGTTAGTCGTCTAATAAAATTTCGGTTAGTCTTACTTAGTCTCACCTTATTTTAGTTATTGGAGACCGTTCCGATACGTTATAATCAAATTTAATAGATTTGGTTAGTTCTGGTTGGTAGTCTAATCAACTTTCGATTAGTTTCACTTAGTCTCAACTTATTTTAATTGTTTGAGCTGGTTCTGATACGTTATAATCAATTTTAATATATTTGGTTAATTTTGGTTAGTCGTCTTATCAACTTTAGGTTAGTTTCACTTAGTCTAAAATTATTTTAATCATTTGAGTCGGTTACGACACGTTATAATTAATTTTAATAAATGTGGTTAGTTTTGGTCATTCGTCTAATCAACTTCCGGTGAGTTTCACTTAGTCTCTACTTATTTAGTCATATCAGTCGGTTTCGAGACGTTATAATCAATTTTAATAGATTTGGTTAGTTTGGGTTAGTCGTCTAAACAACTTTCGGTTAGTTTCACTTAGTCTCAACTTATTTTAGTCATTTGAACTGGTTCCGATACGTTCTAATCAATTTCAATAGATTTGGTTAGTTTTGGTTAGTCGTCCAATCAACTTTCGGTTATTTTCACTTAGTCTAAATTTATTTTACTTATTTGATTGGGTTCCGCTACGTTATAATCAGTTAAGCATGAACCGTGTCGTGACGTTCACTAAAATTTTCCGTGTCGTGAAGCGACCTTGGAAACTCACTGTCAAGAAACCAAAGTATTCATCTGAACCAGCGCCGATACCTTATAGTCAAATATAATGTTTATGGTTAGTTTTCGTTAGTCGCCAAAATTCGGTTCGTTTTAACTTACTTTAATTTGTGTAACCTATTTCGATACATTTTAGCTCGTTTTGGTGCTTTTGGTTACTTTTGATTAGTTTTGGTTAGTCACTCAATCATCTTTCCGATATGTTATAACCAATTTTAATGTTTTTGGTTAATTTTGGTTAGTCGCCAAAACTCGGTTAATTTGGGTTATTTCAACTTACTATAAAATTTTTAATCAGTTTCGATACGTTTTAGCCATATTTGGTGCTTTTGGTTAGTTTAGGTTAAATTGGGTTAGGTTGGGTTCGATAGTCGTCGTGGACAGTCGTTCAATCAATATTCAGTTAATTTCAGCTAGTTTTAATTTTAGTCATTTCAATCGGCGCCGATACGTTATAATCGAATGTAATGTTTTTGGGTAGTTTTCGTTAGTTTTAACTTACTTTAATATTTTTAATCTGTTCCGATACGTTTTAGATTTGTTGTTCGTTGTCGTAAATAAGGTGTCCAGAACACTGGAACAAGATTTATCAAGACATGATGTTTCTTAAACTCAGTTTTGATAACATTAAAAAGTCCAAACTAGGCGTGCAAATAACCCCTAAAACTCGGACGACCACAGAGGCATCATTAAATACTGGGAATAAATTCCCATTCCATTCCTACTTTGTCCCAGAAGATAGGCTTTTAAATGTCATCATCAAAGGCCTGGATAATAAAATGAACATAGAAGACATCAAACATGATATTGAAGAAAGGGGCTATTCCCCCAAGGAGATATATTGGCTTAAAGTCGGTAGGAGACGTCAGTTTCTTACTAACTCGGTCAAAGTACTTCTCCCCCAGTCTGACATTAAAATTCTGGAAGAAGAAAGAATAAATTACATGCCAATCACAGTCGAGCTTCAAAGAGGAAGCACCAACAAAATCCACACACAGTGTCACAAATGCCAACAGTTTGGACGACACACCATCTCAAACTGTTGAGCCAAACCAGTGTGCCATAGGTGCACAGGCCCGCATTTTTATAAAGGATGCAAGAAAACCACTGGGACCCCAGCCAAATGCTGCAATTGCGGGGGAGACCACCCAGCAAACTATTCACTATGTACTAAAAACCCTAACTACAAACGACCACTGCCACAAACACGACCAGTAGACACCAACGTTGCATTCGCACAAGTCATGAAACCTCCACTACAACAACGACAACAAGCACCCAAACCCATTAATAGAGTTCCAACAAACACAAACGGAAACTCAAACAACAACTCACAAATGAGTGCAATGCCGCAAACTAACGGTCTTATTGCTCTTCTTACTATGTCCGAACAAGACATAGTAGCAAAACTGAATAAAATTTCAGATATAATAAACAAAAATCCCACTTTGAGATTATTCGCTAATCTCAATGGCTAATAAACCAAAACATCAATTTTTAGTTTGTTGGAACGCAAATTCTCTTTACCCCAAAAGACATGACTTCGCCGACTACCTGACTGAAAACAATATAGACATTGCACTCGTTCAGGAAACATACTTACGCCCATAGACAAAATTACATATCAAAAACTACACAATTTACAGAAATGACAGGGCCCAGCGTATGGGGGGCGGCACTGCCATTTTTGTAAAAAACAACATTACTACGACACTATACAGCCACCACAATCAGACATACTGGAGGTGACAAGCATCAAAGTCAGTCTAACTGACGGAGACATTGTCATTCACTCAGTATACAAACCGTCTTGAGGATGCAGGGTCACTAATACAGGTGGCACTGCATTGCTAAGAGCTTCGCAAGAACTTCACTTCTCAGTACATGCACCACTCGAACCCACTCACTTTCATCACGAACGCTCAGATATACTAGACATAGCACTAACACAAAACATCGCACACAATATTGTGATTGACAACTTGGAGAATTTATCTTCATCGGATCATTCTCCTATTGTCATCACAATAAACAACTTTCACGAACACAAACAAGCAAATATACAACACTTCATATACTGGAACATTTTCAAAGAACACTTAACTCAAAACATGCAAAACTTACCATACATCGCCTCCAAGGAGGAACTAGGCAACGAAGTTGCTAGATTCACTGAGGAGATACAAACAGCCATAAACGCAGCCACAAAAACGGTACACACAAAACAATCCATAATCACCCCCACATAACATAAAAAACAACATAAGGCTCCGGAACAGGCTAAAACGAAGAGCCAGACTAACAAACAACGCAGACCTAAAACACAAGGAAACAGACTTGCGAACACAATCAAAACAGACATAAAAATACACAAAAAACAACTCATGGACTAAATACCTCACCACACTCAACACGCAACAAAGTGACATATCCTAATATCCATGGACTGAAAGGAATGGTGTATTCCAGCGAAGAGAAGGCCAAGGCCTTCGCAGACTCGCTGGAATCGCAATTCACCTTAGGCGATGGGGCTCAAGATATAAATCACGAGGCAACCATAGAGAAAAACTACTGAGAAATACTAACACACGAAAACGAATACCAAGACAACGAAACACAACCAACTAACACCACAAAAATTGCGCAATTTATTGCGCAATTAAACCCGAAAAAAGCACCCGGTCACGACAACATACCAAACAGAGCACTCAAAAACTTACCAGAAACAGCCTTACTCAAATTCACATACATCATCAACACAGTACTATCACTAAAACACTTTCCAAAATCTTGAAAAAAAGCAAAAGTCATACATATCCCACAACCACACAAAAATTTGATCTTTCCGCAAAACTGGCGACCCATTAGCTTGCTTTCATCACTGAGCAAGCTGAAGGAGAAGGTTATGCTGGAAAGATTGAACACTCACATAACACAAAACAATCTGATCCCAGACGAACAATTTGGGTTCAGAAAACAGCACAACATTGAGCTCCAGCTAGCCAGATTAGTTGAGGAGGCGACTAGAGAACTACAAAGACGGGCATCGACCGGAGTTGTAGTCCTCGACGTCGAAAAAGCCTTTGACAAAGTTTGGCATGAGGGACTCATACAAACTAGACAGATTACACACACCTCCACTAACGCAACTCATCGCATCATTTCTCAAACACAGATCTTTCACTGCACAAATAAACACAGCAATACCCACCACAAGGCGCATAGAGGCAGGAGTCCCCCAAGGCTCTCCTCTGTCGCCTACTTTATACTCACTATACACAACAGACATACCTAAACACCCAAACACAAAACTTCCCATTTACGCAGACGACACATTCATATTTTCAATAAACAACAATCACATAAGACTCAAAAATCACATACAGCAACACTTAGACTCCATAAACGAATGGGCTGAATCCTGGAATATCAAAATTAATGATGATAAAACGCAGGCCATGCTCATAACAACTAAACGTAACAAACAAATTCCAAATCTAAATTCACAAAATACAATAATAAGATGGTCTGACTCTCTTAAATACCTAGGGGTAACCTTAGACAATAAACTTACTTTCAACAAACATATCCAGGCAAAAGTAAATGAAGGCATTGCAGCCAAACAAGCTTTCTTTCCATTAATTAAGAGGAAAAGTAAAATATCGTTATAGAACCAGGTAATAAAGCCCAAAATACTTTATGGAGCCATAGTTTACACACATGCATGCAAAACAACCAAAAAGAAAATACAAGTATTCCAAAACAAAACACTCAGACAAATTGTGAACGCCCCTTGGTACGCTCGCAACACAGACATACACAACGATCTTAAAATAGACTCAATCAACAACTAAAGTCCGTTCAAGTCTATTGCGCTGTTACGTCATATCATTCCATCTTTCTTTATGCAATGAACGTATGTACTAAATTGGTCCGTCAAATTGGAATCTTTGACATCGATTTGCGTCAATGTCAAAATATCATAACGAAAATAACAGATTTAATTCATTTATTGATTTGTTGGTAGTTGGTTTGTGTTTTACGCTAATAATTGCTAATAAAAATCGTTTTGAGATGCCCCACCGGTTCAGTGAGAAAGAGCAAGCTTTAATTTTAAAATTAGTGCATTATTTCACATGTGAAAAAGATGCTGGTAGGCCACTTTTACCCTGAAAAGCTGTGCACAATGTAAGTAATATTTGTTTTCTGTTTATTTGATAATACTAAAAAATGATATCTCTAGAAAAAAATTTATTTTTGATGTGTAAACATCTTACGGGGCGATATGAGGACAAAATCTGGGCAAATGAGACGGAAATGCGCAAACCAATTCTACCGCCAGGGCGGTATTATATCCAATTTTGCCATTTAAAATCGTTTTTAAACGGATTTTAGACGATAAAAAGCATATTATTATTATAAATTAAACGAAATGTCAAAAGTATTATTCAGATGCCCAGACGTTTAAAACAATAGCCGCGTTCGTTTTTGTCATCTTTTTCCTCGATTTGCTCCAACATTTTGACAGGCACGTGACTTGGGTTTTCCTTTTAAATACACAGAACTCGTGACTGTCAAATTTTCAGAGCAAGTCGAGGAAAAAGATGACAAAACGAACGCGGCTAATATTGTCATAAGTATGTAAAATTGATAAAAACGGAACGTGCTCCGGAATAGAAAACAGGTACAGAGACATCTTTTGGCTAGTGTAAAAAATAACGTACGAGTCTATCTAAGACGTACGGATCTTTTCTTTTGACGTCAGAAATTCTGACGTAACAGCGCAATAGCCTTGAATGGACTTTACTTGGCAGGCAAACACACAATATTCTTAGAACAAGTACTCAATCACACAAATCCAATCATAAAAACACTATTTAGCAGAATCACACATCCAAACAGAGCAGTACACAAAAGTTTACTACTTCCACCAGAACACTAAATCACACTCACACTACACTATATAAAAAAATTAAAAACCCAAAAAAATAATATCAATTTCAATATCATTCTATCTTCAAAATTTTCAAAATCTCAAAAATGTTCAAACTTTTAAAGTTTTTCTAAATTTTCTCAAAATTTCACTAAAGGTTCGTTTAATCTCATAAATTCAAAATAACAAATTTCCTAAAAATTTCAATCAAAAATTTCAATCAAATTTTTTTTTCAAAAACCTAAAAATTTTTAATTCCAAAATCAATAACATACAAGAATGATCTTAATAACAGCTGGGGACGAAAGCATCGCTGATGCCCTAGGCCGGGTTCCCGCCTAAAAACGGGGGTGTACAGTGTACATGCATTAAGGGACTGCACGGGGTGCGTATTGGCATTGTTTACGATACTGCGCGGTAAAGAATGACTAAACACCACGCTATCTTTATGCAGGCAAAGCTTACTGCGCCTCACCATCTACGCGCGTTCAGACATGGTAAGTTTTGTGCTACGGATGCGCCCGTGTTCTCGAGGCATTGTTTACTGCGTTGCAGCGGCTACCACGCAAATTACACCTCACCGATTTGTGAGTTTTGCAGTACTAGGTTATAAAACAGTTATTACCATATAGGGTAAACTACCCAATTGTTGGCACTCCGCCAATTACTGGCACTCATCCGGTTAAATTGCTAAGGTCGTATCGCATATTATCTGTATTTTATTAAATTTTTGGAAATATGACAACATGTGTTGCGCGGGACTCTCACAAGACTAACCCCGATCAGACCGCAGGGAGCTCCGAGAGCGTCATGCAAAAGTAGTGGCACGTATTACAATAAGTAATATTTCACCTTTCGTATGGCCCTCCGCTCGCTACGGGGGCTCAAGAAAAGGAAACTAACCAGGGGCTAACCCAAACGTAACCCAAGACATACCCAAAATCAAGAAAAAACTGTTTAGAAACTTAACCGTAAAAAAAAATAAAAAAAAGCAACGGGGTTCGAACTCGAGCCGCCGCCGATATCCACAGAATCGAGACCCAACCATCTAAACCTCTAGACCACCACGGCTTATGCTGACTACTGATTGCATCACGAAGACATAACGCGAATACAATCGCTTGAGTCAACACCACATACAACTAGATGGAGTTGGAGTCGTAAGAGAGAGAGGGAGGCGTCGCACGAGTTTTGGTTAGCAAACAGTATTTTTCTTGAATTTAGGTATGTCTTGGGTTACGTTTGGGTTAGCCCCTGGTTAGTTTCCTTATCTTGATCCCCCGTAGCGAGCGGGAGCGAGCGGAGGGCCATACGAAAGGTGAAGTATTACTTATTGTAATACGTGCTCCTACTTTTGCATGACGCTCGGAGCTTCCTGCGGTCTGATCGCTAAAGTCTAGTGGGAATCTCATTTGCAAGCTTGTTGGGGTTAGTTTTACCGCAACTACATAAGAAGACGCATCGCCTGTTCATTCATGGTCAAAATCTTACGATATTTACAAGAAAGTGCTCAGTTTTTTTAGTAGAATCAAAAGGTAAGTTCATTACTTGTTGCATATATTTCGATTTAGGGCTACGTAGAAAGGTTTGACGTGTAAAATGTGTTAATATAAATTATTTTCTGCAAAAATGAAATCCATTTTTTAGAGTGCCAACAATTGGCGTAAAATACAGACACATTTTAATGATTGGCACTTATGCCAATAGCTCAGTTTGGCGGTTTAAATGCAAAAATCAGTTATTGGCATTTCTCTTTCCAGGTTTGAATTCCATGCCCAAAGTAAAAAAAAAACTGTCCGTACATAAAAAGTCCACTGAAGAGTCTATTCAAAGTGCTCTAACTGATATCGGCAATGGTATGCCAAAAAAACTGCAGCTATAAAGTATAAGGTGCCCCGCTCTACGCTGCAATTTCGCCTGAGTGAGAAAGGACCCCGCAGGGAGCTTATGGAAAAGTGGTTCCGGTCAAATTGGCTGAAATTTTGATATGATGTTGTTTTCGAGTTCCCGATCAAAAGTTCTCATTGCACCAACGAAATCGTTCGAGCGGTTTTCGAGATATTGGCTGCCAAATCCCATTTTGGGGTATGCGGTAAAATAATATGGCTTAGTATTGAGAGAATACCACAAATTGTAAATGCGGTTTTGTTGTCACATATATGTTACGAAATGACTATAATTATGCTTAAAATATTGAACACATATACTAGGAACCTCAAAAAAGCCTTCCACGTTGTACAGGGTATGACAAAAATTATTATTAATAGTACCGGTAAAATGATATTAACTAGAATATATCTAAAAATGCCGTATACGAAATGACCTTAATTATGCTTAAAATATTGAACACATATACTAGGAAACTCAAAAAAGCCTTCCACATTGTACATGGTGTGACAAAAATGAAGCAAAATACTAATAGCTTTCTTTTCCGTCAAATAATTATTATTAATAGTACCGGTAAAATGATATTAACTAGAATATATCTAAAAATGCCGTATATATACCAGATAAGTCAAAAAAGTTATTTTTAACATACAGAGTGCGTCAAAAAAGTTGCAACAACGCTACCAATAGAAAATATACCTATTTCCTCTCAACGATTTTTTTATTAATACTATACTTCACGAAAATAAATTAAAAAACAAAATGTCAAATACGTACCAGGGAAGGCAAAAACATTATTGTTAATATACAAGGTGAAAGGAAAAGTAACACTTTTCTGTTAGACCGTCTTCTTGCCTTTAGCGCGCTATAGCAGTATATCGGTCAGTATTATTATTCTCAACTTATTAAGCAAATATTTCTTGGAAACATTTACGGCATTCTGTAAAAAAAATATTTGATTAGAATTGAATAGAAAAAGCATAACCAGAGTAGTTTTACTTTAAAACAATTCTTACCGTTATAGAACAATTTGAATATTGGCATTATGTCTTCTGTTACCAGCATCCAAAACCGTTTCTAATAAGGTTGTAGCTGGATATTTTACAGTGGCTTCGTATCGCGAGTAACCCAGATACCACAAAACTGACGCAACATTGGCACACGTCCCTAGTGTCCTTGCACCAGATTTACAAGTACAGTAGTATCCTCGAATTGCACCTTCTTGGTATTCAATGAACAATTGATGTTTAATCGCATTGCGGTGGTGCGAGTAAATGCGCAACCTAATTATATTTTGATTATCAATTAGTGTATCTATTTGAAGTTCGTTATCCGGTATCCTCTGAGTTGTATCTTGAATGTAGGAAGGAGCAAGATTAAGCTGATATATGCCTATAGTAATATTTGTAATGTCCCTTAGATAATCCATATGAATATGAAGACGGAGAAACGCAGGGACGTGATTTTGATCTAAACGTCTCCATCTGGCATTTCTATATCAAAGATTTTCTTGTTCGACTCTTTTTTGGAAGTTGTTTATTTCTTTTGACCTTGAGTTTTAATCATCTCCTGATGATGCTAACATGGTTAGCGAAACGCGCGTCGAGTGCAAATATTCTGTTTCGGTATTGTGGATAAAACTCTGTTTTAGTCTTTTGACCTTGCCAATATCTCACGAGCTAATTGTGCTGCGGCTCCTTGCATAGCTATAAGATCCCGATATTTGTTGATAATAGCACCACAGATCCTGTAGAAGTCCCCTAAGTTTGTAATATGGGAGATTGGTATCGTTTCTAAGAAAAACTTAAAAATTGTTTGAATATGTCCATTCCTAGCTTCCACAATCCATCGAGTTTTAGTTACTAAACGAGAAGCATTCGCTTCCGCTGTAGTCAGTTGTTGCTATCCGGTCTTAGTTGGCAAGGCATTCTACACTCAATATCAAATTCTTGTAAAATGGTATGGCATCGCGGTAACCTCGATCGACAACAAAAATTACATTTTGTTGAAACCAGTTCCGGATTCCTTGAATATCCCTCTGATATTCGTTCATTCCTGAGCATTGTTGCGGGAATGTGAAAAGTATGGCCCTTGGAAATAGGTATATTTTCTATTGGTAGCGTTGTTGCAACTTTTTTAACGCACCCTGTACGTTAAAAATTACTTTTTTGACTTACCTGGTATATATACCGTATTTTTAGATATATTTGAGTTAATATCATTTGTACCGGTACTATTAATAATAATTATTTGACGGAAAAGATAGCTATTAGTATTTTGCTTCATTTTTGTCACACCCTGTACAATGTGAATGACCTTTTTGATGTTCCTAGTATATGTGTTCAATATTTTAGGCATAATTATGGTCAATTCGTAACATATAAGTGACAACAAAACTGCATTTACAATTTGTGGTATCTCTCAATATTAAGCCTTATTATTTTACCGCATACCCCAAAATGGGATTTGGCAGTTAATATCTCGTAAACCGCTCGAACGATTTCGTTGGTGCAATGATAACTTTTGATCGGGATCTCGAAAACAACATCATATCAAAATTTCAGCCAATTTGACCGGAACCACTTTTCCATAAGCTCCCTGCGGGGTCCTTTACAAACACTGAACATGGACGACTAATAACATAATAATAAATGACAGTCGTGCGTTTGTTACAGTTTCTTGCTGGTACTCCTGTTCTAAATATGCTCGAAGCCCGAATATAAGATGTCAAAACTGACAGTCATTTGCAAATTTCAGAATAAGTACAGAGGAAAATGTGCATTTAATTTTAAAAAATGCGGTTGTAGAAAAAGTTCTGTGTGTTTTTCGAGCGCAAAATAAGATTGCCGTTTTCGAAAGATTACTGCGTGACGCGTACCGGAGCGCAGTAATCTTTCTCAAGCAGTAATCCGTTACTTTGCGCTCTAAATCCACAAATAACTAATACATCTAGATCCCAACTTTCTTATAAAGGTTGAACATCAAAAAAACGAATGAAATATACTATATTTATTCAAGAATATTTGGAGTCCATGGATATCCATTTGGTTGCTACTTGCTTAACTAGAAAAACATCTTAGTCGTGGCTGTCCAAAAAAGGCTAAATTCGGTCATTCTGTAGATATTATTAAAAGTAGATTTTCAGATAGAAGTAAATTTACCTCTCGTCAAATAAACATTTTTTGCGTGAACTTGGATAAGAATTTTTGTACAGAGTTTAAGATCCAAGACGTTCTTGTTAATTGCTTAGAAGATACCGGTGCTGAGTGTAGCTTGATATAAAAAAAAATGTTAAGCAATTAACACGTTCACAGACTGTATGGCCATAGCCGTCACATTTTTATCCCTTGCGTGGGATATGACGGTTAGAGCAGTCACCCCGATTTTACTTTGTATATAAATAACGGACCGAGCCGTCATAAGTTTCATGTAGGTAAAGGCATTCTCAATTTATTTGTCAGAGTCTCTGTTTACCTTAAAATTGTCCAGTCGACGGTGAATTTCTAAGCACGTGCGCAATTTTATACACGTTGTTTCCTGTATGGTTTTGACGGCTATAATCGTTCAGAGTAGCAGTTGTCTCCCATTAGTCGACAAATAACTGTCGTTCGGAGAGCACACGTTAACTTTATTGTCTGTGATTTGTGTTGGAAAAATATAACCTGGTGAGTATTTTTAGGTTTTATACTGTGTATTTCTTCTGATGTGTGGTTTATCTTTCGGAATACTTTTTATGTTTTGATTTTAGATTATGTCTTCTTATGAAAAGGAACAAAAATATCTACAAAAGTTACATGACGAGAATATATCTGAAGAAAGCGATAGCGAAGATGAAAATAATCAATTATTTGAGTGCTCGAATTCAGAGCCGGAGGAATTCTGCGATGATCTTTAGTGGCGATCTAGATTACGTTCCTGACCATTTTGAAGATGATAAAGCCAGCGAAAGTGAAATGGAAGAGGTCGCGAGCAGAGAAGATGAAGAAAATATGAATATTGAAGAAGACAAAAATTCTACTGAGGTAGCAGATATGTGGTATGAAAATATAAAACCCTTCCCTCAGTTTGGCTTCAATAATATCAATTCAGGTGTAGTAAACGGCGATGCAAATTCTTCTCGTTTCACCCTGTTCAAACAAAATTTCACAGATGAAATATTTGATATGCTAATAATGTTTACCAATAACTACGGGAAGCATTATGCGAATCCAATAGACCTTCTACTAGGCACAGGCGTATGCTACAGTTTCGAGAAACTGATAAAACAGAATTTTCTAAGTTTTTGAGATTGTGTTTATTACAAGTGCAAACTGGATCATCCAGTATTAGACATAGTTTCAGCAACAACTGCTTATACTACCGTCCCATATTTCCCTACACTATGTCTGGGCGCCGCTTTGAACAAATAGTAAGATGCCTTAGTTATTATAAGAGCCAGGACACAGATAATCAAGTAAAGCAAAAAAGTTAGGAAAAATATCGGACTTGGTCAAGCGAGTAAATAAAAACATCCAGGAATCCTATAAACCTAACGAAAAATTCTCCTTGAATGAATCGCTTTTATCATTCCGTGGTAGATTAAGCTTTCGTCAGTATATCCCAAACAAAAAAGCACGCTACGGAATAAAATTTTTTGAATTGATGACTTCGGACGGTTATGTATTAAATCTTGAAATTTATCAGGGCAAAAGCGACTCAGATGAAGTTAGGGGGAAAATAGGCCTCGTTGTAAAAAGACTATTGGCACCTTATTTGAACCTTGGGCGCCATATTTATATGGATAACTATTATAATTCAGTTGAGTTATCCTAAGAATTGAATTGAATCACAAGATGCACACAACTGGGACCCTTCGTAAAAACAGAAAAGGGAATCCACACGCAGTAGTTGATTCTAAACTTAAAAAAGGGGAAGCAAATCTGGAGGATATCTGGAGACGTATATGTAGGAAAGTGGAAAGATAAAAGAGAGGTTCTTTTTATATCCACTGCCAACAATCCTGAACTAATAGAGTTTCCTAACAAATTCGGACAACTGAAAATAAAGCCCAAAGCAATTGTTGATTACAACGAACGTATATCGGGTATAAACCGTTGTGATCAAATGGTTCAGTATTATTCTTCGCCACGTAGAACAATACGTTGGTATAAGAAAGTTATTTTTCATCTGTTGGATCTATGTGTTTGGAATTCTTATTATATCTACAAAAAATTTCACCCTAAGGAAACATTTCTGAATTTTAGAGATGATATAATCCAGGGTTTGCTGCAACTTCCCGCAAACGCCATTAATGGTCCAGATTTAGTAAAAAATAAAGTAATAAAGACTAAAGCAGGCCGACCAAGGACTAGTCGTTTGCCCCTAATTGTTGAACCTGGCCCATCATATCAAGATACCACACAGCAGCCTGTTGCTGAGAAAATACTTGCACCTGAAGGGTATAAAAGAAAAACTTACTTTCTACGTTGTAGGCAATGTTGGAAGAACAATGTTAGAAAAGAAACTTCAGTTAGGTGCTAGTGATGCACACATAATCCTCCATATGTCCTACATGCCTTCAAAGCTACCATTCACGTCTATGAAAACGCTGATAATTCTTATTTAACCGTATAGTTTTTGTTAATCGGTTTAGATGTTAAGTTATTGTAACTGTTTGAGTTCATAATAAGTTTTCATAATTATTATGCTTGCATACCGACGAACTCTTTCTGTTAGTTTTCATAAACGATTATAACCGTAATTTGCAAATAGGTATATTTAGACATTGCAAATGCAAATGACTGTTATAACCGTCAATAAAAAAACTTACAAAAATTGTTGTTTTTATTTTAAAATAACCCATAACATAACACTTCAATTAAAAACTCATTTAGCGTACATTAAACAGCTAAACAAAAAATTACATTTTATGTAGGGGAGGAGGGGGCACAGGGGAACGGCGGGGCACATAGGTCCGCTCGATTTATATTACAAGTAGCGTCACCTATTAGATCATGTCCAAAATAGCAAGATAGCCATGCACTTTCCATTGTATTCCAATTATAAGAACGTCCGTGTATTGTGAAGGTCACGGTGAACAAAAAATTGATATTAAAGGTGCGTAATGTTAAATATTATATCTTAATCAAGTGTGATTGTCACGTTATTGTTTATATACCTTTATTCATTATTATACCCAACAAAAACACGACTATTTTGCTACAAAATAAGCTGATTATCGAAGATGTAAACCAACGTTGTGTCGAGTGGTGGGAACTATAAATTTAATTGTTATGCTGGGACACAGAGGTCCACTTAGGGTCCTCGGTGCCCCAAAGCGGTCCGCTGTGCCCCAAAAGTGGTTTTGAATGTCCCACGTTTATTCTATTTATTTATTATGTGTTTATATTATCATAAACGACTTTTATTTTTAGATGGTACGTAACTACGTAACAAAAATACTAGTGGACGGAGGAAGATATGACAAAAGCATTGGAAATGATAAACCGAAACGAAATTTCCAGCCGAAAAGCATCTGAACGTTTTCGAATACCTAAGACTTGTCTTTTACGACGAAAAAATAATCAGCTGATGCCAAAAACGCCAAGAAACAAGTGGAGCATATTTTAGACTTAGAAAGGCGCTTTTATGGAATTACTCCTTTGGATGCTCGTCGGCGTGCATTGGAGTTAGTAGAAAACTTGCAGTTAAATCATCCATTTGACAAGACTACAAAATTGGCTGGTAACGACTAGTTGTCGGGATTTAGAAAAATAAATCCTCAGCTTTCTATTAGAGCTCCTGAGCCTACAAGCATAGCACGAGCAGCAGGATTTAATAAACCACAAGTTCAGAAGTTGTACGATCAGTTTTAGAGGCCAATAATATTCAACCAGACCAGATATATAACATTGATGAAACTGGTGTCAATTCGGTACCGGTTCCTAGAAAAATATTAGCCGAAAAGGGTAAAAAACAAGTCGGGCGGATAGTGAGCACTGAACGAGAATTTAATGTCACTGCAGTTTGTGGAATTTCAGCTGCAGGATCCTACATTCCACCCTTTTTTCTTTTTCCCCGACAGCGAATGAACCCAATATTTATGAGAGGATATTCACCAGGTGCAGTTGGCTATGCAAACGGTTCTGGATGGATGGATTCCGATCATTTTGTCAAGTATTTGGACTACTTTATAAACCACGTGAAACCTGGTCCAAACAAGAAAATATTATTAATCCTCGATAATCACAATAGTGACAGGACACTAGCTGCAATAACTAAAGCAAGACAAAATAATATTATAATGGTTTCTCTTCCACCCCATACCAGTCACCGTCTGCACTGTCTGGGTCTGTGAAACACCAGTATGCAAAAGAGTGTGATATATGGCACACTAATAACCCTGGATCTCGTGTGTCATTATATGATATCGTAGGAATATTTTCGAGGGCATTCCTTCATGTTACCACTATGGAGAAAGCTGTAAAAGGTTTTCAAACGACAGGAATTTATCCGTTTAATAACGAAATATTTTCTGACGAATGTTTTCTACCTGCTGAAGTTACAGATGTTCCGGCGACGGAAGAAAGTGAGAGACCGATACCTGCAAATAATTTTCCAGATGACCACCAACCTGAAACTGAAAACTTATTTAAGGAACCACAGCCGAGTTGTAGTTACTCTTCGTTCAAATATGTTATCCTGAAAGTTTCTCCGAAGCCGAAGTCAGATGCCCGTAAAAATATAAACCAAAACTCACAAAAGAAAGTTAGCAGAGCTCAGCATGCTGAAGAATTAACAAGTTCGCCATTTAAAGACCAGCTTATTGCGAAAGAAGCGAAAAAAAACAAAATACTAAAAGCGTGAAAAGAAAGCTTACTGAAAATGCCGAAAGAAAGCTCTATACAAGGAAAAAGAAAACCGCGGAAAAGAAAGTCGTAGAGGTTTCAAGTAGTGATAGTGAAGACGAAGGTACTAACACCATAATATGCATTTAGTGTCCAGGCAGGTATGGCGAATAAAAAGCAGGGGAAGGATGGATTCAATGCCAGAATTGTAGAGGCTGGGCACATGATGCTTGCGCAGGAGTGTCGGAAAACGATGAAGAGTTTATTTGTTTAAAATGTTCCTAAGCTTCTATTTTAAAATAAAACATTTGAAGTAAATATTTGTTTTCTAACTGTATAGTTTCTAAAATATATGATTTCTGCAAACACTAAGGTTTTTTGTCACAACCCTATTTAAAAATTAATTATTAGGCACATGGTCTCGATGCCCCATGTGCCCCACTACTATGGGCACATAGGACCAGCGCAAAGTATCCAAAAAACGCGTGTAATTGTTTTCTGTTATTGTTTATATCAATTTTATGGTTGGAAATCGGTAAAGTAATGTATATACTAGAAATAGTTAGGTTTACACATTTTCAGTTATTTTTTTTTAGGAAATAAACATAAAAATTCCTTAAGCGGTCCCCTGTGCCCCCTCGTCCTCTACACCATACCCTTTAAAATTGTCTGCGAACGTGTTAAGATGTAATTTAGAACCGGTTTTCTTTACTTTAAATGGCATAGGGGCGGCTTCGCTAGTTGTAAACACAAGAACAATTTTAAATATTGAGAGGGATGGCACGGCTTTTGAAATTAAATTTTATGTAGTTGACAGTTTTGCTAACGGCCCTG
This sequence comes from Pissodes strobi, assembly GCA_016904865.1. Classification (NCBI taxonomy): domain Eukaryota; kingdom Metazoa; phylum Arthropoda; class Insecta; order Coleoptera; family Curculionidae; genus Pissodes; species Pissodes strobi. Next base: position 121,946 of record MU184932.1, read on the forward strand.
ATTGCATATTGGGTCGCGATCGTTTCGCTCATAAAGGAATTCAATTCATACAGATAATAACGGTTCATATGTTTATTTAAAAGATCACCATGGGCCATTACCCAACCTCATAAATACCTTTTCACTTTCGGCGGAAATCGTAAAAAAGCCCTTACAGGGGTAAAATTTGAAGGATTTATTGGTGTTACTCTCAAGATATGGTCAATACATTACCGCTGGAAATTCAGTGTCACCAATTACTACCGCCGAATTAAAAATTAAATTAAAAGAAGATAAGGTAATTAATTTTCATCCTTATCGAATGGCTCATTCTGAACGAGAAAAGGTCAAATTAAGCATTAATGATTTGCTTAAAAATAACATTATTCGAGAAAGTAATTCTCCTTTTGACAGTCCTATAGTTCTTGTTCACAAAAAAGACGGAAGCACTCGAATGGGCTACGATTTTCGGGCCATAAATAAAATTACTGTTAAAGACCGTTTTCCGCTGCCCAGAATCGATGATCAACTCGACCGTTTGGGAAAAAATAAATATTTTTACAACCTTAGGTATGGCGTCTGGTTTTCATCAGATACCAATAGCTAAGTGTTGAATCGAGAAAACTGCTTTTGTAACACCTGACGGGCATTATGAGTACCTACGTATACCGTTCGGACTGTCAAATGCACTAGCTGTTTTCCAGCGGGAAATATGTAGTGATTTAGTTGATTTAAGGGATAAGGATGCTATGGTTCACTTGGATTATATTCTTGTCCCCTTAATGACCATATCTGAAAGCTTAGAAAAATTAACGAGATTTTTGGATTGCCTTATAAAAGCAGGTTTTTTTTTAAATACCAATACATGTAATTTTTTTGTAAAACAAATCGAATATCTGGGTCAGGAAATTTCCAAAAATGGCATACGGCCAGGGAAAGATAAAGTAGAAGCCCTCCTAAGAGCTCCGGATGCTAGTTCAGTTGGTTACGGAGGTATTCTCTTTCAAAAGCATGCAAATCAATTACGCCTGGTTGCTTATTTTTCTAAAAGAACGTCAAATGAAGTATAACTCGTACGAGGTAGAAACTTTGGCGGTATATTATGCCATTAAACATTTCCAAGTGTATTTACTTGGTGTAAAGTTTAAACTTATAACTGATTGTAATTCTCTTACACTATCTCAAAACAAAAAAGAATTAATGCCTAGGGTAGCTAGATGGTGGCTACTTTTACAATCGTATGATTTTGAAATCGAATATCGTAAAGGAAAATATATTCAACATGTGAATTATTTTAGTAAGAACCCCATTGAGCAGGTCGTCAACCCTAGAGCAGTAAACGTTCAAACTGTGACAACGGATAACTGGTTAAAAACAGATCAAATAAAAGATCAAGAGACCCACGATATCATAAATAAATTAAATGAGGGCAAACTGACCACATAATTACTCTTTAGAAAAATTATCCCCGGTCAAAATCCACCTACTTACCGCGCTTTCATACCCAAGGGTGGACGTTTAGGATTACTACGATTGTTTCATGATGAACAATGTCATGTCGGTCCTGACAAAACTTTTGCTAAAATAAACCATTATTTCTGGTTTCCTGGAATGGCAAAGTTCGTAAGGAAATATTGCAATCCTTGTTTGAAATGTATTGTTAGTAAAAATCACGTTGGTCCTAAACAGGCTTATTTACACCCTATCGATAAAACCATTTCACACAGTTCATGCAGACTGTGTGGGCCCATTCCCAGTTTCTGCCGAGGCGAGGGTTATAAGCATTTACTGCTTTTGGTTGACTCCTTTACCAAATTTTTATTTTTAGTTCCACTTTAGGGCTTGTCCGGTACTGAAATGTGCAATGCTATGACATTATATTTAAATATGTTTGGTTTGGTAACGAAAATATTAATTTCCGATAGAGGCACAAATTTTACCGATAAGTTAGTTAAAAACTTACTATCGAAACTGGACATTCGACAACATTTTACTGCTAAAAGAGCCCCGCGGGGCAATGGGCAGGTGGAACGTTATGTAGGAACAGTTATCAATTTGCTTAGAACAGAAATAACCGATAAAACAGAATGGCCGAACGTAGTTAAAAATTGCAAAATACACTAAATACAACAGTACAAAAACAACTGGATTTTCACCAGCGTATTTATTAACGGGGGTCGAGGGTAATAGTCCCGATATAAAAACCTTGACAGAGTCTATTTCATTAAGGAATGTTCCTAATAATTTAATAAACGATGGAGAACTGGCATACGCACGCATCAAAAAACAAGCCGAGTTGGCGAAAAATCCGTTTGACAAGAAAAGAAGGTCAAATAAGGTATTCGCAATAGGTCATTATGTTTATCACCCTTCAGGCAATAGCCATTTATGAAAATTGGCCGACAGATACGAGGCATCCTTCGAAATAACTCGACTTCTCCCTAACGAAAGATATGAATTGAAGAGTCTTGCATCAAATAGAAAACGAATAGTGGCCAAGGATATTGTCCGATTATGGCCGGACGACCTTTCAGACAGTTCGTAATAATGAAATATATATAATTTTATTGATATTTAGTAAATGGCCCATCTGATCTGTTGTGACCACGCTCTGATTTTGGTTGTTTTGATTTTATCGACAAGGGCTTAACAGAAACGTATGGCTTTTTTAAAGTTATTATTATTATTCTTCTGCTGAAAGTGGGAGGCTTTGCAGATGATGATTTTTTTTATTATTGTACTATTAAAAGCGGGACGCTTTGCAATTAATGATGTTTTATTTTATTATTATTACTGTTGTTCTGTTGAAAGTGGGTCGCTTTGCAGATGATAATTTTTTTATCATTGTATTGTCGAAAGCGGGACGCTTTGCAGATGATTTTTTTATCATTGTATTCTAGAAAGCGGGACGCTTTGCAATTAATGACGTTTTATTTTATTATTATTGTTGTTATTCTGTTGAAAGCGGGACACTCTGCAGATGATGATTTTTTTTATCATTGTATTGTTGAAAGCGGGATGCTTTGCAATTAATGATGTTTTATTTTATTATTATTATTATTGTTCTGTTGAAAACGGGACGCGTTGCAGATGATGAATTTTTTTATCATTGCATTGTTGAAAGCGGGACGCTTTGCAATTAATGATGTTTTATTTTATTATTATTATTATTGTTGTTCTGTTGAAAGCAGGACGCTTTGCAGATGATGTTTTTTTATCATTGTATTATTGAGAGCGGGACGCTTTGCAATTAATGATGTTTTATTTTATTATTATTATTGTTGTTCTGTTGAAAACGGGACACTTTGCAGATGATGAATTTTTTTATCATTGTATTGTTGAAAGCGGGACGCTTTGCAATTAATGATGTATTTTTGTTATTATTATTATTGTGCTGTAGAAAGCGGAACGCTTTGCAGTGAATATTACGCAGTGATAATTTTGTTAATTTTCAGTGCCTATCGGTTTACCGATGGGACTCGTTTATGTAAGATGTAAAGTTGCACGAGCATGAGATGAATCATTGTCGTTAGTTTGTTACATTAGATACAGTGGGCCTTATGGTAAACTAAGAAAGAATTTTAAAATGTGATTCTGCTGATAGATTTCTGTTGTTTCAGATGCTCCTTGATTCGGCTAATTCGAGAGCGAATTGTAGTAAGGTTGGCCGTGTAAGCATTTTCCCGAGAATTGACCACTGATAGGGCACCAGACGTCATCCTGACAGACGATTTATGTGTCATGTGGTGACGAAACTAACTAAGAGTGTTGTGTTATAGTTTAAGAGCTATTAGGTGTAACGTTTTTATGTAAATTACGATTTCTGACTTGTTTTATTTTTATGTTTAGATTATAGAGAATTGATTAGTACGGCGGTTAGCCAAACCAACCTTGCATTTTTGAGTAGAGCATTGAGATTTGGCACAGTGCTAGTATAACACCCATACCTCACTTTTAAGAAGTGGCACCAAGTTTGCAACCACGGGAGAGCAGCGATATGGCGGGTTGCATACCTGCCAGGGAAATTTTGAGAAAATCGCTAAACGAGCTCACCTGACCAATTCTATGGGTGAGTACCACTCACAAATATTACAGGAGATTTTCTGGAACGTAACTGTAGTATGTACCAGTCGCGTGGTGGCAGATTGCCTACCCTCAGGCGCAGAAACTAATGCAATCGATTTTGTAGTGTAAGCTAGGGAGTTTGGTGAGTGACTCCATTTCCACAAACAATGGACCCATAGACGTTCTTAAATCGGTATGCTCATAAATATAATAATATCAAAATAGTTAACTTTAGCTTACCTCGGTTGTAAGGTGGATAGAAAACTAAAAGATTAAGAAAAGCCATATTTATTACAGACAGTTTAACAGCATCCATTTAAAGTGTTTAGCATTAACTCCATCGTTATTAATGGCTAATATTATGTAATCGCTACTACTAAATTTATTACCTACGTCACAAATTGGAGTCATAAATATCAGACTTTGGCACTTTTTTGGTATTAATCAAGGTACTTAGAGCACGGGCAACAACAAAACTCATAGCAAAGGACTTTAGATTTAGCGCAGTTGCATTTCCCAGCGCATTTATTTTTATATTTACATGACACCGGCGTTTCTTTACAAGCCTCTTGTGCTGTAGGCTTAGTTCTATAGAACAGCCTCCATCCTTCCGAGCCGGCTTTCCAGCCGCACACTGACGGTGATGGCTGGTTCTGGATTGGGAAGATCGCTTGTCTGGCGTTCTGCTCCTCGTATGAAGCCCTCAGAATTAAGCAGCATTTCCTTAAAGCCGCTGGAGTGTACAAACCCGTTACACACTCTTTCCTTAAGCATTTTGTCGGCACGACTGATGCGGGCAAGATCAGCCAACAGAAATGCAGGTGCATCTTCACTGCATTCCTTTTCAGTATTTATTTGCTTGATCACTTGTTCGTCACGTACTTTAGCTAACTGCTCCGATTTCTTGCCTAGACTTGAGTTAGTCTTTAAGTCTCGCACATACTTTGTCCGACAGTTGTTGTGGTACCTACCATATGCCGAGCCTACCCTGCCAACCCGGGAGTGCGATTAAAATTTCACTATCTAGTTTCTTTGTTGCAGCGGCTTCTATCGCATTCCTAGTTTCTGTGAAAATCAGTCTATGAGTTGGATTGACTCTTGGCCCGTGATGGCCACAGAAAATCCATTCTATCTTGTCATTAGCTGATTTCACCTCTTCTAGACTTCCTCGTGTATAGCTAACTTAACGGATGGTTCGATATTTTCTTGACAACCAATCTGCATATCTTTCTAAGTTCTAGCGAGCTTGGTTGAATCGCAAGGTACGAAGCAGCGCTTGTGACATTTTGGGTTATTGGTTCTTAAAGTATGCTCAATGCGAAGGCCCGCATCTAACGCATCCGCGTTGGCATTACCTGGAATATTCCCTAACTTCTGGTAAGCTTTTAGATTCCTACTCAGGGTAGCGATTCCTGCATCTTTCTTTGCTGGCTTGTCTAGTGATGGATCGATGAGGTCATCTCCCTGCTAAGATTTCTGATACAGTATACAAAAACTCTTACTTCCTGTATTCTTGTATATTTTGTTGTTGTCACTAAATGTCTTATTTGCAATAATATTTAAAATTAATTAAAATTATATGTTTGTGATCCATAGGTTAGGATATAAATTAGTTAATTGGTTTTCAATTGTTTTGTAAATTTTCTGTATATTGGGCAATAGTCCGTTGATAACTAAATAAATAAATAAATAAAATCGGCTAAATGTAGCAATGTCTAAACTGATTATATAATAGAGAAATACTACAACAAGGAAAATGATAATAATTTGGAAGTTAATGTTAAAATGTGGTGAAATTTTTTGTATGTAAATGTATTCTCAAATGGAAAGCTAGTCATCGAATATATGACAGATTTGTGGAAACAAATTGTAAATGGCTTCAAGCTGAATTTAAGTTACCAGGAACTGAGCGGAGAAGCTTTG